>MKEJ01013158.1:4866-12366 GCA_001753735.1 Embelia ribes
CTTTTGCATCTGATACCTTGTGGAGAATTACTTTCCTTTGCTCCCGTGTCTTCCTCAGGGTATGGGTGATCTACTGCTCGATCTATTTCGGAAAGAGCAAGAAAGAGCCCGCATAAGAATCGGAATATGGCGAGAAGGGCTGGGATGCGAGAAAGTATGGGCTATAAAGAGGAAGATTGTGAGATAGCTCAACTAGAAAATACAGGTTTCAATCGATTAGGTAAGCTTGTCTTAGGAAGGGTCTTCAAGAAGAGACTCTGTCTCCGGGTGAAAAAAGAGAGTAGGCATTTCTAGAAACTGGGGATTGCACATCGGGGGCAGTAGGTATTGATCTAAGCGGCTAAGAGGATAGGGAAAGAAGAACATCCTGCTCGTCAGAGGAAAATTCTATGTTATGTTAAAAGGCTAGCTTTGCACTCGGAGGATCTGAAAATGGCTCCCTTCATTATTTGGTGGAACCGAGCGAAGTGCGGAAGCTAGAGCTAAAGCAAGGTACGAAGCTACAGCTAGCAAGCTGCTTTGGTAGTACTCGACTGAAAGGAGAGGGCTTTGCAGCTGCTGTCCAACAAAACAAGTTGAAGAGTTTGCTACAAAAGTAAGGAGCGAGCCAAAGAGCGAGTGAGGTCTACTCCACGTAGCCAAGTCTTGTCAAAGCCCGTTGACCTAGAAAGGATCCATGGAGTGCTTTCTGTCCTCCCTTTGCTTGAACTGGACTTTTCCGAAAAGGTGCTTTGAACTATATGCTGGTTCACCCGGTTTGGCTAAAAAAGATTCGAAGACACTCCTCAGGCTACTTCATTTCACTTTCAATAGCGTTTGCGTGAGCTATCGCTTACTCAACTTGTACAAAGCTACTGAAGCCTTCGCTACAATTTCCTGCGAAACTTGACTGACCTCTTAGGGCCTTTCATGCTCTCCATAGACATAGAAAGAAGCACAAGCCTCACACCGGATTCAGGCTCTTTAAAAGGTCCTGTCCCTATCTAGTACACCAGCCAAGCCCAGTGAACCAGTCGATCCAACTTGGAAGTAGGAGAAAGCTTTTTGTTAACAAGTCGGGGTTCGCCTGCCTCACCTACCTTGCTTGGATATTCCTTTGACAAACCAGCATATGAGAGCATGCATCTTGCTCTCTCCAAGAGTGTCCTGTTCATCCGTTCTGCAACTCCATTCTGCTGTGGTGTATGTCTCACAGTGCAGTGTCTAGCAATGCCTTCATTCTTGCAGAACTCATTAAACTCACCTGAGCAGAATTCTAGACCATTGTCAGTCCTCAAGCGCTTTGCTTGACCTGATCGTTGTGCCAAGGGCTGGTGGTGCGTTGACCAGCTCTGAGTTCCGTTTGCCGGGCCCTTGACGGTAGGCTATACAGCAGGCTAGAGACTTATGCTGTGCGCTCAACTGCGATTCATTCTTGGCTCCCGGTTAAACAACTGGACCATTGAGTAACTGCTCTGTAAGACTACTGAACGACTAGTCCGTGGGGCTAGACCATTGTTCCACGGGGGATTCTTACTCTACTGCAGATACTTACCTTCTTTCTTCGAGGAGCACAATCAACAGCACTTCCAACGCCTTCATCGGAGCAAAAGCGGGCAAGGGAAGTAGCCTTTTTCGGAAAAATTTATGTAGGATCAGCCTGGTTCTTGGACGTATTTCACAGAAGTCTACATCCCATCAACCTTCCAAGGTCCCAAGGCAACAACTCAACTAGAGACAAAGTCGATGGGATTTCAGGCTAACTTAGGCTTTGTTGGTACAACAACCTTTCAGCTATTATGGATCGAAAAAGATTTCGACAACAAGACTTCAAATTTTGAATTCTTTCTTTCTGTCTTAATTTTGACCCCGACTCTATTGGTTAGTTCCTGATTATAGCCCTCTCCTCTCCTACCTAAGGCTAGAGGCACCAGCTGTGACAAGGCGTCGACCCAATCTAGCGAGAAGTGAAGATCCTTCTTTTGGTTCCCCGCATGGGTATCGGATTAGACTGATAGCATTATGCTTCCAAACATTACTACTTCAACCTGGCTTGGAGGAATATGCTAGGCTAGGAAAGTTTGAGAGTATTGGTCGGACTTTAATGATTGGGACTGGCAACATCTAAACCAGTGGTTCACTTGATAAGATATTGACCTACTAAGGTCTTTTATTGTGATTAGGTCGGACATCAATCCGGACCGGAAAGGAACTTCTAATGGTATTTTTTCGGTGAAATCCGCCTATGAGATGTTGAGTAACGGCAAAGAAGTGGGAGGCGAAAGCTTGGCAGCGCCTTTGGAAAGCTCCTGGAATACCGAGATGGAAGGACCACGGGTGGCTCGCTCGGCAAGAAAAGTTAGTAACAAATGAAGTGAAAATGTCAAGGGGACAAAGGCCTCGAATCCTGTCTTTGACGGTGATCATAGCCTGTCACGCTGGGAAACTGATCGAATGTTTTCTGTCTCAATGTCAGTGTGAAAGTCCTAATATCTTTACGAGGTCGAAATAGCATCACAGAAAGAACAGCCGGACCCTACTCCCAGTTGGCCAGCATCAAAGCAGAAGCTTCTCCCAATGAGACTACTAATGTGGAATACCAAGTTCGAAGGTTATCCATTTAGATTGCTGTCTAGTGGTACTTTCTGGAGCGAAGCTGCCATCCAAAGCATTCTTTCTGGAAATGTTTGTGAAAAGGTTGGTGAGTAGGGCGGCTTCTTTCATAGGAAAGTGGATGTGATCTACTCTTTCGAGAGAAGTAGGGGTAATTTCTTATTAACCGATCGAAACTAGAAATATGACACAAGAAAGAAAGATAGATATTCCCATGGTAGGAATAGGACAGTTGCACTAAGGAAGAGAGCTAGGGATTTGATAAAGGTGATAGTCTGGCCCGGATTAAGGATATAGTTCCCTTCCTGGTCTGGGTTAGGGTTCCAAACCTAATCTTCAGCCAAACCTGAACCCAAAACATAAGCAAGAGGTCCTGAGACGACCTATGAGACCGCGTTCGCGCTCTTTTTCGTTAAGAGACAGAGGCGACTGGTCCAAGGAGAAGGAAGGTGCGGGACTCATATAGGCTCTTCAACTCAAGAAAGGCATAAGGAAGGGGGACAACCAAACATATTTTCTTTTCGATTAGGACGAAAGACAACGGCAGGTGGATCAAGCAGATCAACTGCAGTAATTGAAAAGTAAATTTTCGCTTGGAAAGTTTTTAAGAAAAGCTCCGCGCTCGATCTAAATGTCAAAAAGGTGTTAGGTTGCCTGGAGGCAATACTTTGTAAATAGCAGAAGAATCCCAGAATCTGTTCAATGTTCGGAAATCTCTCTGGTTGAAAGGTCGCTCATCTTTTTGGAGTTCGATGTAGTGCTGAAACGGAGGTTCGATTCCTCCATGATGTTTGTTGTCCCAACCATTCTTCTTAGTTCCGATCCCGAAACGAAAAACAAAGGAAAAAAGAGTTCTATTTTTTTTGTTGTTTTCGTGTTGTTGATACCCGCCTCACGGCTGAGGGAAGCAATTCGTAGTCAGTCAAGGCGAGAGGATTCAGGTGGCTTAGTGTGCAAAAGCTTGAAAAGGATGTTAGGTTTTCATGAAAGATTGTTGGCTTTTTAGACTTAGTAGAGCGCCTGGGCGCCCGGTCGTGGCAGAGGACTGTGGAATGTCCTCGATTGTTAATTGGACTCCTAAACAAAGTGAAGTTGGCAATCAGTGGTGCTTTGACAAAGGAAGTCTGTGTGGTGATCTACCTCTTTCTTTCATGGGTGACTGCTTTCCGGCCTCGCTTTAATGTTCTTGGCCCTCTACCTTAAGACTTTTTCTTATGCACTTCAAGTGTTTTATGGTGGATCCTTCGATCGGTCAATTAGGTACCCGCTCTCTTTGTCCTTGACATGAAGTGAGTTGCCGCGGTCTATCCCTCCTTTTCTTTTCATAGAAGGATGAAAGAAAGGCGGGATGCTAAGCTAAGGCGGACCTTTTCTCTCTGACGTAGCCAAAGTGAAAACCATTCGACCTCGGTCGAGATCTAAGCCGGTCTATAGCACAGGTGCTGCAGTGAAAGATTCCGCCGTAGCTAGATGCCTTAAAGAAAGAGCAAAAAGACTCACTTTGGGTCCATGGCTCCAATCAAAAGGGACCTTCCCTACCTTTGAAGAAAGCCCTGATCTACGACCAGCCTTTGCCATTCTTTTTCCAATGAGGAGTCCGACCGATGAACCTTGGGAGCATCCCGGGCAAGATCTATGGCTTCAGCTGCGGCTAAGCGAACTACCTATTCTATATATTCTATAGAAGTTAATATGAGAGAAAAGCTCTTCTTTCACATAGTGGGAGGCTGGCCTTCTCTCTTCCCAATTCTCCCAATGAGATCTCACTTCAGAGGACTTTAATAAAGCCCCCTTTTGCCTCATCCTGATCTCCCTGAAAAGAGGGTGAAGTAGCGGCTCCCTCCTATTACTGGGGTGGAGTCGAAGCTATGGCACCAGAAAGTCAAAGAGATTCCTTCCCGAACCACTCGTGTAGTCTTCTTCCTGCCTCCCAGTTAGGCCCTATCTCGCTTTCCAAGTCTCATTTGGATGAGGCGCCGGCGCTACTAAATGCAACTCTCATTTCAACATTCTTTCTTCTCTATCTGCCTAGAGAACCTCTCTTTCCCTACAAGGCACTAGAAGGTCGACCCCACTTTCCACACTATGTTGACTTGACTCCTGAGCCCAGTCATTCCCCGCCACTCTTTCACACAGCATCGAGGGCTTTTTCATAAGAAGCAGCACTCTATTGTCCACTTCGATAGCTTTCAAGAGTCTCTTTCATACCCGGGGTCTCCAACCCTCTCTTTCTGGCGGGCCTTCTTCACTTAGTCATCTCTGCCTACGATTTTTCTTCTTTCTTGACCCTGCTCGCAAGGAAAGGAGAGAATCTATTTCCTTTCAAGCAGGCTGTAGTCAATGAATATCTCATTCATAGGCAGTAGGATATTTTAAGTAAGTCTCACTCCAATCGCCTTGAAAGTAAGATTCCGGGTAGTGAGTCACTTCAACCCTTGTGAAATTAAAGCTTTTCGCCTTTCTCCTTGTATTGTAGCATTCCACTTTTGGTTAGCCGGTAGTGCAGGGTAAGTCAGTCTTTCAAGTTCCTCTTTGTAGTCCCACTTTCGACAGCAGGATTGGATATGCCTGTGCAGTCTCCGCCGGGCCAGCAAACCATCGCGGATTCGATCGCAGGCGTCTATGCTGTAGCACATGGCTAACTCCGAGTGTCCTACATATACATATGCACTATGTCTGAAAGGAACTGTGGCCTAAACGTCCTGAGAGACCCCCTTCTCAGGGTAACTTAAGACCAGTGGATCGGGGAAGAGAGAATACGAGAGAGAAGACTATCTGGGGGTTGATAGTAATCTTATACCTTTCGGTAGTATATTTTCGAGGTCATAAAAAATGAAACTGTCCTCCGCTTCGGTCCGACATAAAGTAAAGGGTCCAAGTGAGTTTCCGAACACACAGGTTATCGCTACGCTTAGATTTCTGAAGAACAACTAGTCCTTTCTTTACTCCCCGAGCTTCGCATCGCTTGCTCTACTTCCCGCCATATTCTGTCTTTCTCTACTCCTTTATAGTCCCCGAATAGTCACTCGTGGACTATCAATCCCTTCCTTTTCTCTTTTCCGTTTGCGAAGTAAGCCCAAGATTGCGATTAGAGAGACAGGGTCATTTGGCTGAATGCTCCTAGTGGTAAGTTCTATCAGTCTAGTCTAGCTTGTTCTGTAAGAGTACAGTATAGGATTCTTCGGCTCTAAACAGCTACTGTGCTTATTTGGTCTATCAGCTACTCGGCCAACTACTGACCTAATTGGGAGCTTTTCAGTCAAGGTCGTCGGATTGTGAAGTCCTTTGGCAAGGATCCAGATTTTAGAAAGCAGGAGTGCTCCATATATATAGTACCAGTGGAGTCGGATGGTGCTAGTGCTCTCACTTACGGAAAAAGGGCTCCCGCATCAGAAAGAAGAGCGGCACCTCAACGAGCCACAGCCGCATTAGCAGTTCGCGTGAAATCAGACTAAACCAAGGTCGGAGAGGCCTTAGGTAGTAATTGAGATGCCTTCAATTCAGAGAAGAGATGACGCACGCTTCAAAAGGAGGCTTTGAAATGGCGTACTTATTGCACCTGGCACTAAGTACCGCTGCTATTGTTTCTTTGAGTCTAATCCTGGTATCTTTCTACAATCGTCTTTCTGGCTCCTGTTGCTGCGGAGCCTCTGTGCTGTTGGTTTTACCCTGCCGGGTAACGAGTCCTTGAATATTATCAGGTTCCGATTTTCGACAAAAAAACCAGCTAAGTTTTTTTCCGGGTAAGGCAATAAGTTTTGCAAAGTCCAACAGGCATTAGTAGCATGCTCGTGGTACCTGTGGAATCAACTGTATGCGTTTGGGTGAAAGTTCGTGGGTTTGGTATAGTGAAAGAGAACAAGTAGCTTCAGTTACTGAACAGGGCAAGCATACCTAGGAAATCTAGATTGGGATCCCATTGATCCAGCGGGGAAGCAACGGCTAGGGCATAGCTAGGTGCTGGCTCAAGTACTGGTGAAAGTACCCGAACCAGTGGTGACATCGGCAGGAGAGGCTCCAGTACTAGTAGGTAAGAGCGAAGTCAAGTGGTTTACTGCGCCTAGGAACGACCATTGGTCGGGGCCCGCGAGCTTTTAAGAGAAATTCATCGTTTTTAGCTCGTCTTTCATGCGTGCCCGTATGAATTGCATAAGTCATTGTCTTTTGGCGGTGGAAAAGTACAGAAGTGAACAGTATGTTAGTTTTTAGTTGTGCGAAGCGTTGTTGACAAGACTTACTCAACTCGCTGCTTTCACCTGCTTCCAACTACCACTCTCTTATGAATGGGAGGGTAGAGTACCAAGACATAGGGGTTGGCCAGCGGAGGGGGCAATGCAGGACACGGGCTTCAACGAACAGTGATCGACCGCGGGGCATGGCAAAGGAAAGGCTGGCTATCAAACAAAGCGTAATAAATGGAGCTGCGGAACGTGGATGTTTGGGTAGTGAAAGACGACCAAGTGTTGCACCTTGATTTCCTTATCATGAACGAGGGTGCCCGAAAGCGGGACGGTAATTTTGTTCCGAAAGAGATGCTCAATGTGAGAAATTGTAGACAAAGTCTCATACATATGTGCACATCGTGAGAACATTTCTTCATTTGTTTGTGCTCCTACATCGAGATAATTGCTTGATAAACATCTATTTCACAATGAGATCAGAGAAAGGTACTGCCTCTCGCCTAGAATTTCTTGCAGCCAACGTTCCAGTCTTTCTTTCTCATTCAATACCGTTTTTCTGGATCAGATTCAAGAAAGTATTTCGCCTAGGGTTCTTCTTCGACCTGTGCTTCTTACTGCTTGTTACTGGTAGGCTTTCAGGTCAGGTACAGCAAGTGAAGGAGTGGCTCGTTCCGAACGAATATCTCTTTCTATATGAATAGGAAATGACAGAGTCACCAACCCCATC
>MKEJ01013158.1:17366-24866 GCA_001753735.1 Embelia ribes
TATACTATATATAAAGCGAGTAGTGACATCGCAAGAGAAAAGCATTTTTTTTTTAGTATTATTCTCAAAGCAAGAGATTCAAGTAAGAACCAGCAGAACTTTCTCATCATCGGTCAAGTGAGGTTCGGCCTACTCTGAAACTCGCTTATTCCTCTATAACACTTTATTCTGTCTATTCCTTTCTAACAGTTAGTTACTGGTCCGACTACCAAACTCTCTTTGCTCAATGAAAAGGGAAGGTAGTCTACCCGCATCGTCAAAGAAGATATCATGATGCTACCATTACCAACAACCACCTGATCATGCCCCTGAGATTCTTAAGCCTGTGAGAGAACGCTGGGATCGGCAGAGGAGAGGGGACGAAGGAGAGTTGGTTCGTGGCACCAGTATCAGGATATCACGGAGGATCGTACCCAGATGAAAGATGCATCGCAGCAAAGGCTGGTCGTAGATCAGGTGTCTGTCGGAGCCGGTGGGGCATAGCGTAGATTGCAGTTCACAGCGGAGTTACCATAATTATTGCAGATCTGACATGGAAGACGCGAATCACCAGTTGGAGGAGCACCAAGGACGCCATCTCCAGGCGAGTTGAGATACCCGTCCACGGTCACGTGGGCCGTTATTACCGCCATGCCCACGGTTATTGCCGTCATTCGGACGGTTACCGCCCGTGGACAAGTCCTCCTGATCGTAGAGCAACCTCGATCCGAAAGGAAAGCCGTTGTTTGGGATTGGTCGTGAGTAGCACCATGGAGGCGACTGAGGTCTTGTTCCTGACTTAGTAGCATGGATCGTAATCCATCAAATGTAGGAGGATTCTAACGTGTAGTAATCGACGTGATGAACGATTCATAGTCGTGACCGAGTCCACCCAAAGAATAGAGAACAAGATCGGGGTCAGACACGGGTTGATTAATGGCCGAAAGAGAATCCGCCAGGAAGAACTAAGTAAGTAGGAGATGTCCTCATCAGGTAAGCTGAACCTCTTGCTTTGAAGGTAGAAGAGCTAGCTACCATTTATCGAATACATGGGACCTTTCCTGATAGGGTAAGGCTTAGAGAAAGACCCCTTCCAGGGTGTCTGCTTCAAAGTGCAGGCTTGTCTTGACGTTATCCAGGGGAGCTTCTTCAATTGCACCCTACTCTTCCCTCTGTTCCTAGGAAAGCAAGGCAGCTGTGAGGCTGTGGATACCCCAGTAGGTCTACGTAAGCCTTTTATAGACAAAGATCCAGGAATGCCTTCTTTCTCTCCTCCCCTCATCTTTCATCTCCGACATAGGTAGATCTCGTACCTCACTCATCCTTTCGTCCCTTTCATCACCCAAGGCTGACAACAAAGAAATGCCCGCTTGATTGAACTTACCCTTCTTGGAAGCCTTAATAATACGGGGTTCTTTTAAGAAATTCTTTTTCAACTGTACTGACTTAGACCACAGCAGACGTGGCTTAGGCTTAGGCCTCCTTCCTCTCAAGTGAGACCCGTACCAACCATAGGATATCTCATAAGAGAGTGGAAATACCAGGAAATCTCCTTCTTTTTTTTTTTAATTCACTCCTCATTAAGAAAACCACTTCTTTTCCGGGAAGCGCTAGTTAAAGTTAATGAAGTCAAAAAGTTCAAGTGGTTGATTGACAAACTATTCTGGTAAGCACAGGTTCTTATTGTTCCTAAAGCTCTTGACCTCGAAGCCCCTATTAGTAAGGCCTTTGAGCAGGCGCCTACTCCGGGGTTAGGGTCAAGGGTCGGTCGAGCTACTTCGTCTCCTCTCACTTCTATTTCCATGCCCAAAATCTTTGGTATGCCTTTTCCTGGTAAGAAGTAATGGGAAAGTAGATAGGGAAATCTAGGGTTCAATATCCCCTATGTTGAAGAAAGGGGCAGATGCTTCCCTCTAAACCGGTATTTCATAGATAAGGGTATAGTCTCACTCCTTATATCGAGGGGTTTTGAACTCTCTTTTCATTTAGCTTTCTGCTTCAAGTTCGCCAGCGTCTTTCTCGCCAGTCCGTTGTCTTGCAAAAACCCATGCTGATAGTTTATTCCTCACGTTCCGGGAAAATAACCTCTCCAGAAAGAAGCCAGAGTGGCCATAGTCACCGTAGTCAAAGACTTAACACACGTAACTCCAATTCACAACTTTTATACGACAGAGCGGGTAGAGTAAAGGTAGAAAAAAGGAGAAAAAGAGTGCATCATCGGGGTGGGATTACGCCATCCATCCCGGCTTGGCCTAATAAGAAAACAAATGAAGACCACCTCTCCTTCGCAAACCGAATACTTGACTCAATGGGAATTGCATAATTTATTTGACTCCCGACTCCCTAAACTAATATTGCCCTTCCCCTCACTGCCGCTCGCCTCCTCCCTAAACGATAGGCCAAGGGTGCTGCTCTGCTCCGTATCTCTCTCCTGGGGAACCTTCCACCCTGTCTTTTTATCCCGACGGGGGCATAGCTAGCTTCTTTTTGGTTAGCGTAGGGATGTCTATTCAAGGATTCAAAGCTTTATACGGTTTCTACCCGCAGTCTGATTCCGTTGAGTCAAGATCCCCGGTAGCCTTGAGTGAATGACCTAAGCAACGGGTAGATGTATGGTTGGTCCACGCCCCCTCGATGCATTCCGTAATCCGTTACTGGATAGCCCGCCCGATACCTCTCGCCTCATCATCCCCCCCGAGGCCCCCACGCACGGGCCCCGGAAGCGTATTAGATTCTAGTCTTCCCCCGGTCAATGACTGTTCACATGATGGACATTTCTTAAAGAATGGTGATTAGTAAAGGAAGATCAATCAATGAAAGGAAAGATCAATCCGAGAGGGTGCACAGAGGAGAGGTTAATGGTTGAAGGCTGGGCCAATAAAGAAATGAAAAGGTGGGCAAGGAAGGCTCAACTAGCTAGATGGGCCACCGCTGATGAGTAGTGATCCGATCTTTGATCTTGTCAATGGGTTGATGGCAAACTTCTCTTTTATCCCACCCGGAATAAGATAGAATTAGGGTGGATGTTGACCGCTTTATCTTAGGGGTTATCTACCCTTCTAATTTCATTCTCACCCTACCCGTATTGAATGAAGGTTGGTATGAGCATGAAAACTGCGATTCAAGGTTGTCCTTACCATACCTAGCTCTCCCTCAGGAAGATGGATGCCATTCATTTTGAGACAAAGGGCTTGACTTCTATCGGGTCAGTGTTGAGGGAGAGTACACCAACTAGTTGGCTATGTAAAAAGAGAGTGGGCTAAAGGGGCTTTTTCTGACCTAGAATCACGAAGATGTCGACTTTGCGCTATGCCCGATCTCAGGATTGCTTCGATTCCTTGACGCTATGTGGGATAACTCAACCAAGCAATCGGTGGTTCATCAGAGGATGCAATTTTTGAGAGAAAGCAAGGAGAGTGGGAAAGCTAACCCGTTCGCTGAATCTGACCTTCGTCCAAGAGTTCGGGCTGCTACGCGAGGAACGTGCTTTCTGACATCGAGTTTCAGCTATGCCAAGAGATCACTACTTTGATACGGTCGGTTCCATTGGTCATTCTTCAGGAGTAGTCCCGAAACTTAACTAGTCAATTGATAGGATCATTGCTAAACCATTGGGTTCCTCGCGATCGGATAGCGCATAAGAGGGCATTTTATGAATGAGAATCTTCTCTTTCTACACTGACGACATATTCTCTCTCTTCCTTCCTTGCCCGCTATCTGACTGCCGAAGAGAGCAAGAGCTGACGATCTTTAAGACGAAAAAGAGTCCGCATGATTGTCTGCTCAACCCAAGTAAACCCGAATGGGCTAACTTCATAGCCCGGTCACTCTAACGGAGGCTTTCTACCTGATCATAGTTACGCAACTCCGACGCTAGGCCTCACTCCATTTAGATTGAGTGAGTCATTGGGTGATCTCCTGCCTCTGGATTGCCTACCAAATACAACTGGGGACATAGAAAGGACCAGGCCCCTTTCCTTCTATTGTGCGTGCCTATCTGTTAGTCTTATTCAGTACTTTCCCTTTCTGTCTTTGATCTTCTGTAGACTAAGTAGGATTGTAAACTTACTAAAGGCCTTGTCCTACTCTAATACAAGTAAGTAGCTAAGGCTACCTTAATCCCCTTAAGTAAGGATTTAGAAGCTCAGGAGCAAGAGTCACGACCTGGGACGAGAAGTCTCTATGTCAAAGCTTATGAAAGATAAGTACTGGCGCTTCTAGCCCTAAAGGCTTTTCACAGACTCATCTCGCCGGCTAAATTCTATTCTCTGTCCTACATCCTATGACCCCTAAGCAGACCAATCTTTCTTAGCGTACTGAGCCTACCTATTCAAGAGAACAGAGACTAGCGTCAATGGTATTCATTCTTCTTTCGTCAGTCATCCGCCAGGAAAAACTTCGGTGAATGGTCATTCTCGAGTAGAGATTCCTACGAATGGGATCTCTTCCGTCACGAGATGGGGCCAGAAGAAGGATCGAAATTTCTCGTTCAGACAGAGATGATAATCAAAGACAATGTTGTCCTTACTGCTTCCATGCCTTCTCTCAAGGGGATAGCCCAAACCCGGCCTAACTCCTTTAAATGCTTTACGCGTTCCCGCACCGAAGCTCAGGGGTGAAAGAAATCGTAATGTTCAAACTAATCCAGTAATAGAATGAATTCCAACTCTCCGACCAGACTGATCCCACTCCTAAACCACGAGAGGAACGAAAGCAAGATGGAAATGCCCTACCTTTTAGAAAGACTAAAAGGCCTTCGCTCGAATGTCGTTCCCAGGGCCTTCTTCCATAAGTAGGATCCCCTACTTAAAAAAAGAAGTAAGGACGATGGTGGAGTGAAAAGAAAGGCTGAGCCTCCTCGTGTGGTACAAGAAAAGAGCCCAATGCAATGATAAGAAATTCAATGATCAGAGATGGATTGCACGTGTAATCATAGTCAAAAAGCGAATATTGATTGAGTCAAGCTCGTGAAAGCTATATCTAATAGGGGCAGGTACAAAAGCGAAGATCAATTAATGAATTGTAGAGATCTAGTCGGTATCCATTGATTAAAGAAGAGGCAGTGAACAAAAGAGATTCGAAAGAAGTCGTGCTGTACGGAGAGATGGAGTACTTCACCCTAGAGCAATTCGCCTTGTGCATTGAATATTGTAAACAATGGCTGCTTACCAAAGAAGCCAAGGCAGCCTTATTAGCTCTATCCAATGTAGTCAACTTGGATTTCAAAAAGATCATTTTGGAGCTGGACTCTTTCTCCTATCATTTCTTATATTCACGAGCTCCTATCCAAGCTGGACAACTGGCTTGTTCAAAAAGTATCCAGAAGTGCCAATTCTTGGACACATAACCTCGCTTATTGGGCAGCATCCTGCTCTTGTACAGGTTTCACAGGAAGCATTCCCACGGATAAGAACCCTCTGCTATCTCTTTGGCTCGACAGCAGAATGGAGAGCGATGTTCCGCCTCTTTCTTAAAAAGCTCTCGCTCATTCATTTCACTGAACCAGAACCCTTCCACCAAGAAGACAAGCGGAGCGATCAGTGTGATCAAGCGGGCTATCATGCTTTTTTCTGGCTTCTGGCCTATACAGATCAGGTTGTTTTGTTTGGAGGGCGATCAGTGGGATCCCAATTCCTCGTTTTTGACATGCTACTCACGGGGAAAGTGCCATTTGTTGGTTTTCCAATGGGGAGGGGAACAACCAATCGAATGATCTTTAGTGCTCTCGCCTTACTCAGTAGGCCCGGTAATAGCTATCAGTCTTTCTCTGCCCTGCCTTATCTTCTTTCACTCGATCTACACTACCTCCATGTATTGATATTGGGTCGGCATGGGAATCCGCTATCGAATGGGGTTCACTCATAGCTGTAGGAGAAGTGCCCGGCAAGCAAATCTCTAGCTTTTCCTTGGCAGTCCTAGTTGCGTTGAATTTGAACTGCTTATCTCAGACCTTCTTCTCCCCCTCTAGCCCGTTGGTGAGGAGTTGAGGGAAATTCAAGTCTTTTTATCCTCGCCGGGGACTTCCTGCCTGTAGTACCTTCCTCACTCCTCTTTCGTTCTTGCAAGGCATCCGTTCCTGCCTGGAGTTCTTTGCTACTGCTTTGAATCGTTCCTGCCTGGAGTTCTTTGCATGCCGTTAAGTAAGGGGATGAATTTGAATAGCCTTTCTGCTTTTCATCCTTCTTTGCTCTTCTTCTTTTCATATTCTTCTGTCAACCCCGTGATTTTCGACTGAAAGAGTCATTAAGAGAGGACCGAACGGATGGAAGAGGCAGGTGACTAAAGCAGTTAGATGAAGGGCGGGTTACTGAGGAGAATGGCCTATTAGAAAGGCAGAGCCTACGGGCTAACAAAGAAAGGGCGGCAATGGGATGGATTTGCTCCTAGCAGCAAGCACTAAGGACTATGAAAGCTCTTTCCAAGCGCATCCTGGCTACAGAAAAATGACAGTAAATAATAGGTAGCAAGAGAGCTAGGAAACATAGAAAGGAAAGCGGGTAGGCAAAGAACATGCTGATTCAGAGAATTGCACAAGAGAGACAGGACCCCGAGATGCTATTACAGACATCAGAAAGCACAAGGAGCTCATGGCTCGGAAATGGATTGGTTTTTTCTCATCCTCGTAGGTGAGAAAGACTAGCTATTCGACTAACAAGGTTCATCGAAGAAGAACCCATAGGAAAGAAAGACGTAAGAAAGACGACCTCGAGATACTAGCTCTGGATCATAGAGCAGGGAACTCCTAGCTCAGAGCTCAAAACTTGCTCTCATAGCCAACAGGAAAGACCTTTAAATGAATGAAAAAGTGCTGATTCTATGATCGAAACTACTGATTCGTCTTTTCACCATCCAGGAAAGAGGTCATATTCATTCTCATCCTTACTGCCAGTTCTCGCCAAGCCATATCATAACATTCTCGAAAGCTAAGCTCTTCTCGACCATGAAGTCAAGTGATGAAGAGGAGGAAGCAGTCGGTAAAGCAGCCGTTGAAGCAGTCACATATATTGAATATCTAGATGAAGGCCTTCGTGATCGAGACCTAGAAGCATACCCCTCATCAAGGGCTGCTCTTCCAACTTCTGGTACATAGACAGATCCATCCGCAAGGGTAGATGCTTCATAAGTTTACTTCTTTGAGCACCAGCTTACCGCTTCCTTCTATCTGTTTAAGCACCACCCACACCACTGGGCCTTTTTGTACCTGCACCAGGCTATCTTCCTCTATAAAGATCCATATCTTATTGAACGGGATCCAAATCCGAAGTGGAATCTGACGGTAAGGGCAAAGGTACAAGCACCTTAGTTTCGTAGATCCTGCTACAAGAGATCTCAAATTTTTCAATTCAGAATCGACCAAAAGTCCAATCAAAATGAAGGGACCCTCCTCATCCCAGCCCGACCCACTCCTGGCATTTAAAAAGAGTCTTCCACAAGGAGAAAAAGAACACAAGACCCAATGAGATCTACTAATTCGATTGCAGTCTTTTTATAAAATTATAAAAGAGGACTAAGACTGATACC
>MKEJ01013158.1:32366-48261 GCA_001753735.1 Embelia ribes
TAGCTTCTTCGTAGTGGCTCCCCCTCCTAAGCTGTTGACTTTCTCTATTTGGAATTATTCCCCCTACTATGAGGCGCCAGCATCTTTTGCTTCTCGTTCTTCTCAACCCTAGAACTAAAAAGAAGAGATGCCTTGCTTTATCCAGTCGATATTCCCTTTCATGACCCTCAGGAATCCGAGAGACTTGCTTTCATTCTTTCTCGAGAAGAAGACTGGTTTTCGTTCTTTGCGTGCCAAAGCACCTTCTTTCTTTTTATCATCTACGGCTACTACTCTATTTAGTCTTTCATTCCAGCTCGAAAGCGAATCCTTTCACTCTATGAAAAGGGGATCTCACTCCTGCTGCTACGACTTTCTACCTTGGAAAGGGGTCTGTGGTCTAGCCTGACTCGTAGGTGGATTAGGTCCCATTCTTCAATCGAAGAAAAGAAAGAGGCTTTCTGCTTACGGCCCCTCTAACTAGGCTGGCAATCTTTCTCAAGTTAGGTGAATTCCGCTGTTCTGATCGAAGAAATGGGAGAGAGATGCAATAAAAGGGGGGTGATCTTCTTGTTCGCTAAGGCACGTGTTGTCTCATATCTTTTTGGGACTGGATTCGCGAGTCAAGAAAAAGTGGTTGCTTTAGCCTCAAGCTTCCGATCCCCTTTATACTAGTAGGGCTATGGCTTTCTTCCCTTGCTTGACTATTACCAATCACTGGGAACAACTCAGTTCTCTAGTTCTTCCTGATCTGACGAAAGAAGAGCTAAGCGAGAAAGGAAGGTTAGGAAAGATCAGTTGTATAACTTCCTCTGCGGATGGTGAGCTCAGTTCTGTCGGCTGGTAACCAACCTCGGGATTGATTGTTGACAGATGGCTTGGGAAAGCTTCAACCAAAAGGGAAGGGCAAAGGATCAACCACATCCATCCCCTGTGAACGCACAGCCTTGTCCCATGTCCCAGGTCAAACCTAGGAGTCAGGCTCAAAGCTAGGACTAGTTCCACGCTTGGTCATTCGTCTGTGCCTCTGCCCCTCTCTCAGGTGCTGATGTTTCACGGTTCTCTACTTCCTTCCATCGGTGATCTCTCCTCCCTGGTTATCTGTTCATCTCAGACGCTTTTCTTCGTATTCTGCTTTGTTGCATTCAGTCCACTGAAATTAAGATAAATGAGACCGAACCCTAGGAAGAATCCTCAAGCAAGGAAACCTCACCCCGAAGTCCTTGACTTGACTCTCAATCCGTGTGGGAACGGAACGAAGGCTCTCAACGGAACTTCACTCAATTAGGATGACAGAGGCATTCCCTGTGCTAGTCAAACTACGCGCAAGCAAGGAAGGGATTAATAGTTTATGTGCTCACTAGCCGATTCGAATAAGGAAGCACATGTCAATGCCATTAAGATGACTGGTGCGGAACGTAACCTTCAACCAATCCCGGTCGTCCTAAGGATTTCGAGTGCGTTTTCCCGGCTTTTTCCCTTCCCGATCGGACAGCAACTCTGATTGATCGGATTTCCGCCTAACCTAATAATAAGGATTGAAAGAAAGCCTGGGATCCCGCCCAACCACGATGGTGAAGTTCTTAAACAAATGACACTGCCCCACTCTTCGTCAAAGAAGCCAGATTTGCCTGACTTTCCTCCACCTTCAGATCTGACTCCCCGCTCTCAACGATTCTAGTAAGGAAAGGTGCGTTGTCACCACCGATTGCTGCCTATGTCGCTTCTTTTCTTAGCTTCCTCTGAGCGGATTTCGTGACCGATGGTAGATGAAGAAGCAAATGAGGATATGTACGAATATCGATTCTTTTGCCATTTCCTTTTCGTTTTCGAAGAATCTCTCGTTTGAGGCCTTTCACGGCATCCCCCCTTATAGGACGAATCGACGTCTCTCTCAGCACGTAAAACGGGCATAGGAACAACAGAAACAGCAGACTAGCCATCAAGCCAAGCCCTTGTAATTTAAGAAGTTCGTTCCCACCTGTGCGTGCCTATTGATTAAGAAGTCTTCACCCTTATCGTTTTGTTGAACTCGACGGAGTGGAAAAGCAATTTATGCCACAAATGCAAGGTCTCCTCGATCGATCTCTTTTTGATTGAACTTACCGGTTCGAAAAGCCAAAACCAATGGAATTCTCCAGCATCCCTCCGACCTCTGAACCCGAATCTGAACCAGCTCTCGTCCAGACCAAGCTCGAAGAGATGTTGAGTTCCTCGAAAACGGGAATTCTCTTCCCCGATCCTGCTGATTTACTTTATTGGCTCGTGTCACATAGGTTGGGATCGAAAAATCATAAGAGGAGAAAGGGCCTCTAATGAAAGACTTCGACCTCTCTCTCATTCCTTGCTAAGAAGGCAGCCGGATCTACTTTGTTGAAGGTCTCTCGAGCCTGGAGTTTGCTGCTATCGCCCGAGCAATAGAAGCTAAAGAAGGCCTTGTCCAAGAATTCATCCATAGCACTTTGGATCAGAGGCAGACAGAGCTGCTATCGAAGACTGAGCTATAGGCTTTTAACCACTGAATTTCTCAATACGTTCAATCCGGATCTGTTGCACTTGCTTTCATGTACGTACGTTACAGAGAAAGAGGTTAGCAAACACTCCCACTCGTTCAGTCTGCTACCCAGTCATGCTTTGATCCGTAGGAGACAAAAGTGAAAGAGAAGCTCAATCTCTATTAGAAAAGTACCATCATACTGGTCCAGCTCCGTAGAAATAGAAATGCCGACGCCCACATTCACTACAATCTTAAGGGAACCGCTCACTCTTCCTACTGGGTGGTGGACGGACTCAGTTTGCTGAGTAGTCATCTAGATGATCTTTGTACCATTGTTATTGATCCAAGTCTTAGGGGAACCGCTTGTCATTCACAGAAAATAAGCATAAATAACTTTCCTCAAAGTGGTACCCAGGACTCAACCTCTTGTAAATAGGCATTCCAAGGCGAAAAGAATAAAAGAAAATCTAATAGTCAACTAAGGCAAGAGAGTAAAATCCCTCCTTTAGTCTCACATTTCCCATCTCTCCCCTTTGTTGTTGCTTCAGCCCTTTTTAAAGCAGCTTAATGTTCCCCACCGTCAGGGAGTAATAGGTTAAGGGATGCGCTTTGCTAGAGTATCCCCTTGTTGTAAGGCATTAGTAAGCTGGAGCATGGTCTGTGCTATCCGAAGCAGCTTAGTTCGCATAGTTGTTGTCTTCCTCTTTTGAGGGAGCATAGCTTGGGAGGATTGTCAACTCCCGCTTCCCTTCTTGCTTGTAAGAGTGAGTAGTTCGCTGTCCCTGTTGCAGACTGAACGGTGTAAGCGGCACCTAAATCGAAGCTCAATTCGATAGTTACGTATCCAGGAGTCAAACCAAATACCTCACTCGTTGGCGCTCTTGCAGCTTCGTTCCTCATCGAGAGGAGAACCAGAGCACTTCCTTCCTGGTAACCCGCTTCTTATATCAGTTCTAGCATCTCGAGGTCATCTTTCTTCAATGATTTCGCTTTGAATGGAAATATTTTATGCTTTTTCCATGACGACAGACTCTGTGGAAGCCCTCTCTTCTACCCCGCGGGAGTCCTTGTTCGGATAAAGCCCTAGCCCTTGGCTTGGTACGCTGAGGTAGACGATTCACGCCCTGTCTTTTGAGCAGTAACCGCCCCCTTTCGCCTTTCTTCTTTGTCGAATCCGTATGAGTCCTATGATTCGTCTTTCTTTCATTTGGGGCACATCCTTTGACTTAGCCTTGTCTTCGTCCCTAGGCATGTCTCGAGTCATCTCATTAGTCTTGGTCTGATTAGCGGTTCCGAGAATCTCTCTCATTCCTCTCTCTTTCATCTGTCTTAGTCCTAGGAGTAGGTTTAGGAGTTGACCCCGTAGGAGGGGTTGCCGAATGAGTCTTTTCTTCTTGTTTAGGAACTGGAATGAAATCGCTCGACTAATAAGGGCCTATAAAATCAGTCTCAAATCGAGAGAGGAAGGAATCTTGTGCAAGGATCTCCGAAAGAAGAAAATCAGTCTTGCCCTGCCTTTAGTGGATTTGTCCCATAGCATAAAGTAAGCTAAATCAAGGTTGGTTGTAGATCAATTCTGCAAGGGCAAGCCCTCGGGTGCCCCTGCCATGCATTAGTAAAAAGGAGCTAGTAGATGGGATCAGCGAAAGGTAGGAAGGATGAGCCGATTGACTAGTTTGAGCTAGTTCCGAGTTCAGTTGCAGGAGAGAACAAAAGCGATTCTTGATCTCGATACTATAGAGGAGTAGTCTCTCGGGATTCTAGATGAAAGATCCTTACTTCTAGGTAAGTAAAGGAAGTTTCTCTTCTTTCTCTCAGTACGAAGTGATGCAGTAGACCAGTCCAATCAGTCAAGCAGATATAGGTTAGCAGGATAGATGGACCCAAGGAGTAGCTTCAACCGAAGAAAGGGCTAGTCACTTTGGATCCCCATAAGTACGACAATCTCTCCTTTACTCGGCAGGGCACGGCCATCAGCCTTAATAAAGTAAAGTACCTTTCCGTTTTCACAAGCAGAAATACGATTGATTGAAGCAGGCAACGAAGGGGACGAAGTAAGAGCAGCTTTATACGATCTTGGGCAGATTGCCAATACCCCTTTTATAACGTAGTTGGGGATTAGGCCTCCTTCCCTAGAGGGAAGAATGGCAAGAGACACATGAGAAGGCGAAGCACAAAAGTCGAGAAAGAACAATCGACCAACCTTTCTACCTCTGCCAATCACCTTCCCTGTCACTAGGTCATACACAAAACAACCAGAAGAATGAAAGAGAACAAGGTCCTGACCAAGACAAGGAAAAAATGCTTCAAGGTGAGAGAACGAGAAGGACTGCTTCGAATGATGACAGACCCGGTGCGAGTGACAGGGAGAGGAGTCTTGTCTGCAGTGTATAGGATGAGGTTACCTTGCGATTCAGATGAGGAGCTAAGGGAAGGAAGCTGTACCCGGCATGTGATTGCTGGCCCAGTGTCAAATAACCAAGGATTCCCGTTGAATTCAGATGCAGATGGAACCGAGAGGGCAGTTACTTGTTTGGAAATGACATTGGCAATGTCTTTAATATTTTGCTGAGAAGGCTGAGGCTGCTTCCCGCCCGAAATTTGGGATAGGCGAGAAGTAAGACAACTGAACATTTGAAATAGTGGTGGTTTGCTCTCCAGATAGAAGCTAGGGGGTAGAAGCTTTAATCTTCTCGTGTAGCCCTAGGTGGCTGGTTGGTTAATCCCGAAGAGTATTCAAGGGAGGCAAATCCAATCTTCTTATTAAGAGAGTGCTTTCTGTTGTTATAATCGCCTGGTTCTCGTCCTTAGAGTCTCATGACCCTCTGAGTAGAGTGATTCACAAGTGTTCAACCGCCTTGTGTCGACGGCATCTTTACCATAGATTAGCCATCCGTTTCAGGTATCATTGGGTAACTCCACTTATATGGGCCTCGCTCCGCTCGCGATTCAATCCATTCCATTCGAGACTAACCAATGTTGGACACTAACGAATCAAGAGGTAAGGTAGGCAGTTCCATCCACATCTATTCAATTCGTTATTCCATTCCGGCTGCTTTCAGTCGAATCTTCGTTCTCGGTACTTTCTTCCTAGCCCCAGTTTGACTCACCTCTCTTTCCATATTAGCTAGCAGTGAACAAGAAGAGTGTTCACTTTTCAGGCATAGTTGAAATCATGTAAGTTAGTTAGCCTTAGCCTCTCTGTTCTCCTTTCTTTACAGAAGCGGATTAGAAAGCGCATTAAAAGCTGCTTAAACAAAGGTGGAAAACGGCAGTGAAGGTGGTAGACAAGTTAGCAATGGAAGACAGACAGAGTCGGATACGGCAGTCTCTGGCCAAGGAAATAGAAGCCTTGAGAAAGGAAAATGCGGAGGTCGCGAAGAGAAGAAGAAAGCGTAACCAAGTGAGGTCAGCAGAGGCAGTAGAGCGAGCAAGCGTAGGTTACTTTAGAACTCCATGAGATTCAGTTCTTTCTGAAAGACGTACGGATAGAGATTCAAAGGGAATCTATTCTCTATATGAGATGCGGCCTAGATCGAGGATTGATCCGAGAGAATTAGACTAGCTTATCTGAGTTGAATAAAGCAGGAAGAGTTCCGTTAGGTCTAATCCTGCGGGGTCAGTCTAGTGCTTCAATGCCTTAGTTCTTCCCTGCTTTAGTAGAGCCAGTTAGCGTAGCAGCACTCCTAGCTGTTGGTAAGGAGAGGTAAGTTATTGGCTAGGCTATCCCTTTCATTCCTGTGCGTCTGTCTGTTCTTCCGCCCTTAGGCTATGGGAATGTAATCGCTATGTCCTCTTTTGGTTAACGGCTATCGCCCTACCATTCTTTGTTTTAAATGGTACTGCAGTTCTTTCGTTCGCCTTTGGAGGGAAGGGCTGTGTTTGCTGGGAGGAATCACTTACCTTACCGAAGCTACAAACGAAGAAGAGGAGGCCAAAGACGAAGGTGCAATGGCTACAACGGCCAAGGATAGGGAATTAGAGATGAGCCTCGGGCTCGGGTGAAGGCTAGACTTTCATCGAGGGTGCTAGAGGACCATTTAACGCCTGTTCTTAAGGCTCGTAAGGTAAGGTGGTTGGTGGCTTCGAACAAAGATCCCGCATTACAGAACAGAGCCTTATAGAAAATATGGATCAAAGAGCCCATCATTGGGGCATCGGAACAAGGTCCGCTATGGAACATCATCAGGTAGAGGTCTCGGACCTTCGTCTGGTCTTTGATTGCCTGAAGGGGAATTTCTCTTAGAAAGCTACGAAACGATATCTCGTGTCTTACTGGAGATATCATTTCGTAGCCCAGACAAAAGAGTTGTTTGCCAGGCTTGAATGAGAGAAAACAGATGGCTAGCGATGTCTCATATGTCAGTAGCAGTGAACATGACGGCAAGGCCGGGTAGGCTAACATTCTTCTTGTGGTCCTCTTTGGCTGTGTCTAAGTGAAACTCGGAAATGAAGCAGATAGGTCTCAGTCGAAGGCATTCAGCGATGGGATTGAGAAGATTCAGTGATCCCAGCAAGGCCAATCTCATAGGGAAAGTCAACTAGTGCACTTAGCGGCTTGAAAACGAATAAAGGAAAGAAAGCAGAAGCTATTTCATGTATTTCGGGAGGAGAATCTTTAAATTCGTTGTGGGATGGAAAAGTCTTATTTGATTGAGGGGGGGACAGAACCCTTGTAGTTGAGGTAGACGTCTTCTCCAGCCGAACATAACATCTTTCTTAGATGGTTGAATGCTGCTATGGCAGAGGTGGGTCGGCTTATGTGTTGAAGGAGGTCCCATGGAATGAGAGTGAAAGCGAAAGCAGTCAGCGGTACGTTGCTTTGCAAGAGGAGTTTACTTATGAGGGTCTAAGGCAACCGGGGAAATGGTCGATTTCCCACCAAAAGTAAGCGGGTGTGGATAGTGCTTGACTTCTGCCAGCAAGCTCGATGCGCAGTAGGTGTGACATATATACCAAAGACCTTTTCACAAAAAGAAAGGACAAGACGATGATGATGATGAGAATCTATATTACTTTTTAAAGAGAAAACTTTGTCTACCGAATGGTTCGCTTAGGGAGAGGGACACCCGAGCTAGACTAAAACGGTAGCTAAATCAACCGCAATCTTAGTAATTCGATCTGAGGGTATCGTATATAAGATCACGGCTGCATGACGGAGTGATCTTTCCCTCTTCAACAAGCTGGTGGTGAGATCATTAGTGAAAGAAGGACCAACGACGATGAACGACAGACAAGAAGGAGGAGTAGGACGGAATCGAATGATTACGAGATCGAGAATGAGACAAAGCCAAGAGGGGAGAGCACTTAGACAATTCACTTTGCGTACAGGGAAGTCTGCTGGTAGGAATAGCTCAGGGCGTATTACGGTTTTTCACCGAGGGGGTGGATCGAAGCGATTGCAGCGAAGAATTGATCTGAAACGAAGCACTTCGTCTATGGGCATTGTAGAAAGGATAGAATATGACCCTAATCGTTCTTCTCGAATCGCTCTAGTACGATGGATCGAGGGGGTGCAGCTAGGCCGCCAGAGGAAATGCAAGACGATAGAAGAGTTCGCTCCACCGCCTAACATCCTCGAATCTACCACGACCACCATCCGCGGTCCATTTTCGTTCTCTTCCCTGCCCGGGAAGGTGGATCAAAGAAAGAAAACTTCCTTCTCTCCTGGATTGATGGCGGCTTATGTAGTGGTCGGCCTTCCCACCAGAATGCCTCCTGGGTCGAAGAGCCCCTTTACTAGTAAGGGCGCAGGAAGCAAAAAACCTTGCGCGAAGGACGTTTTCTTCTCTGCCCTCTCCTCTCCAAAGGCCAAGGGAGAGACTGCACCCCTTTCCTTCGGTAGCTCTTTTGGTTTCCCAAGGATAGCGGTAGCTGGGGCAAAGCCCGCTTTCTTCGCTCCGCGAATGAGAGAGAAAATAAGAGGAAAAAACACGTTTTCTCTTTGCGAGATCCGAAAGTGGAGAACGCGAACGCATAGCATTCTCTGGCCACATAGGATCAAACGTAAAGCAGCGCTTTCTTGGCAGAATTTTAGGCGGCAAGAGACTGACGGGCTTGTTGGAGCTGCTGAGCATAACGAATCGAAGCCGAAGACGGATCAAGGTAGCTTGCCTGCTAAGCCGATAGGCGAAAGGACGAAGGATGGAACGTGCAAAGTCGATCGTGCACCTGTCGTGTGACCCGTTGGTCCTAAGCAATGTCTTGCGCGAAGCGACCCACCTAGAAGGGGCTCTCCTTTCGGGGGGCACTAAAATGGAACTTCGATCGGATGCGGGTATCCAATCCCGCCGCTGAGATGTCCAGCGGATTCCTGGGCCTTGACGAATGGCCGGCCACCTTTTACGTTAGAAGAGCAAAAGGCCCAGGGCATAGCAGGATGAACCAATGTGAATGAGTGTAAGCTTCGTTGCCCGAACACGATTGGTGCTGACCACACTAGGTGCTACCGTGGTAGCAAGAGAGGCCAGGCGGTGACAATTGAGAGGTTGTCACTGAGCATTCCTAGTCACACGGGAAGAGAGGTCAAATGGCAAGGCCATACGCCCGTTTGGCTCCTCGCGGAGTATAGCTCACATCCAAACATCTGATTGGGGAACGGGGCAACGCCCATGAAGCTCCGGCGGAAAGGGAAGGCCTGCCAGGCCGTATGCCCATGGGTGCAGGATTCTTCGAAAAAGCGCGGGCTGACTCGGAGACCTGGGACCTTGGCTTAGCAACGAATGAAGGGAAGCTCGAAGAGCTTTCTCCGCCAGCGGCTTCTGTAGTGGTCGGCCTTATAAAGCTCGCTAAGTTTTGCTTCCCTCCCCCTTCCCTAAGTGGAAGGTCCTCACTTAGTAGTCGGCATTCTATAAGCGACTTGTCGAGTCTACGAAGCTTTGCTTCGTGTAGTCGGCCCGTAATGCCTCCCTTCATTTGCTTGTCTCCTTCTAGCTCAGAATGGCTAATGCCTATTATCTAGTGCTAGAAGCTAACCGCCAGAAGCTCACCCTTCGGGCGTCGCTTCCAGCGCAGGAGGCCAAGCATTCTGCTAGACGTCCCGGCCTGGGAGCCCCGTTCGCCTTGACTTTAGTATTGAGTAGTACTTAAGTAAGTAGCTAAGTTTCCAAAGGTGAACAGCCCCCTGTCCTTTATAGTCGTAAAGGGCTTCTCAGAAAAGTAAGGAAGGGGGCATTCGAAAGGCCGACGAAGGCCTATGCTACAGTAAAAAAGAAAGTACGTTAAGGTTACGAAGTTAGCCGTCTACAAAGGGAAAGGCGTCGGTACGGAGTCACGTCAGCTGTGGATATAGACTAGGCTATAAGGAACGGAGTCTTAAACTACGAGACTACACTAAGGAACAAGGAAGCTTGACTGAGCAAAGAAGTCAAGGAACGAAGCTGCTTCTCTAATAGCCCCGTTGAATAGGAGGGCGAAGGCTTTTTGAAAAAGTCTTTTTGTCTTGTAAATGCATTTTTTTTTAGAGAGGGGGCTTCAAGTTCTTAGGAAGAGCCGTACGAGGCAACTCACGTACGGTTCGGGAGCCGAGCCCCAGCACAGGGGCTTAGGTCAACACTTATATAATAGCCAGTCATCAATTGGAAGCGGGCAAGATGGTGATGAATTGCGATTGGTCTAAACCTTCGACCAGCGACTTATTGCGACCTGCCCAGAATGCCCATACATACTAAGACCTTGTTCACACAGCGAAGAAAGGCCGAGTGCAAGGGGGCAGTCAGCTGGCTGCTTCTTGGCCGCGCCCCCCTGCAACTAGATACGAGATACTTTATCTAAATTCTCAAATAGCGAAATTTCATACCATTGTACGATATACGTATAGGAACATGGGTACATTATATTGAATGTCATCCAGTCCAGGTCAAGGCGCAAAGCTGACTCGAGCCGCAGGAACTTATTTATGCTAAAATAATGAAGGAACCAGCACCCCCTACACTCTCTCTTAGGCTTGTGCGGCTACCTTCGGGTGTTGAAAAAGTCATTGATTCCCGATGCCGAGCTACTATTGGTATGGTTTCCAATCATGGTGCACGTAAGCTTAGAAAAGCTGGACAAAGCCGGTGGTTAGGCAGACGCCCCATTCTTCGTGGTCTTGCAATGAATCCAGTGGATCATCCTCATGGAGGAGGTGAGGGGCGCACGAAAGGAGGTAGACCTTCGAGAACAAATATTGGACTGGGAAGAAAAAGGGGGAAAAAGTAAAGTCTAAGCGCATATGGCACGAAAAGGAAATCCAATTTCGGTAAGACTTGATCTGAATCGTAGTTCAGATTCAAGTCGGTTCAGTGAGGGCGACCGCGAAAGTCACCGAATGGGTCAGTCTTTTCCTTCTGTTTTTCCATTATAAAAAAAAAGGCGTGGGAGGACGTTGCAGATGTCCGGGACGGACACGACTTCTTCTAAGGCTAGAAGACCACTGGAAGACACCCGGGACTAGAGCATGTCGTGAAAGAGGCACACTGGGCGGGCGTGCTTCGACCGTGTCTCCGGGGCACAGTTTAATGTAGATATCATGAACGCGAGGTGCAGGATACCAGGCCGAGAAACCCGGGCAACCACTCCCCTATGTGCCAATCGCTAGCGCATCCAGGGCCCCGGCGCCCAGCTCAGCTGGAGAGGCCTAGCCTGATCTGAGAAGTGCGTCTTCGGTTTGGATAGACTTCATTCAAGAACGCCGGCGCCCCTGGAATCAATAAGAAAGTAAGTGCTAAGTTTCAGATCAGTGAATAAACCAAAACGAAAGAAGAGACGTTTCTCGCTCGGCGCCTAAAGCGCACTATGCTCCGCTTCAACAAATGAGAGTTTTCGGTGGAACCGGTGAACCACGCGAGCTGGTTAGATGCGTGGGACAGAGGGCTCATAGTACCTGCTAGCGCAGCTATGCAGTGGAAGGGAAGGAGCCTAAATCGACCCCCTTCTTTCTTTTTTTTCTTTGAAAAAAAAAGCAGCACAAAGAGATTAGACTCTCGGATGAGACTAAGCAGCTACCGACCGTTCCGACGCGCCCTTGACCTATC
Organism: Embelia ribes; assembly: GCA_001753735.1. NCBI lineage: Eukaryota > Viridiplantae > Streptophyta > Magnoliopsida > Ericales > Primulaceae > Embelia > Embelia ribes. The sequence goes on from MKEJ01013158.1 coordinate 43,857, forward strand.
TTGATTAAGACCGAAAACCTATCTAAAGTGGAGCCTAGTTTAAGCTGTCAAAGAAATGATAGAATGGAAAATTTAGAATAACCACAGGGATATGGATGGAGTCTCGATCAGTAAAAAAAGTTGTAGATTTGTAGAACAGGAGAAGAGCCTTTCCTTTCAAATGACAACTGCCTCTTCCTGCTGCGAGGGCGTTGTACGAAAGCAAACCGCCCGCGCCCGATCAAGTACCAGTTGCTTCGCTGGTAGGCCCACTTAGGTTAGGGGGCATTGTCCCTCAGTTCTTACCAACCTCCGGTGTGTAATCGACATGTTGCTAGCTTCAACTCGGTCGAATAAGAATCATTGATTCCCTCTGCTGTCCATTTATTATTCATTCAGGGCGCTCGGCCGGTGCTCTTTTGTCAAATCAGAACAACTCTGAACGTTAGGGAAGATAAGGGAAGACCACCTGAGCGAACCGACCGAAGGGACTTGACTTATCCGAACCGAACGATAGCGGCTTAAAGCTAAGCCTATCCTATCACGAGCAGCGTCGCTGCTTGATCGGCGGGGAGGAGCATCTCAAAGTATGGGGCAAAGGATCAAGCGTTTTGACTTAGTCCCCTGGGATCGACCACAGGTTGGGTTTGAGAGCCGTGTGATGGGTGACTATCCAGCACGGTTCGGAGAGCACTTTTAGTCTGCGTTGGTGAATGAAAGCCCCCCTATCAAGCAAGAAAGAAGCGGCTCTTCCCACGGCGGAATCACCATTGACTCTATTTATTATTATGGTAAATCAGTGTATCAAGATGTCAATCTGAGATCTTATTTTGGTTCGATACGTCCACCTACGAGACTGACCTTTGGCTTTCGTCTTGGTAGGTGTATTATTCTACATTTTCCCAAAAGAACATTCATTCATTTCTTTCTTCCCCGTCGACCACGACGACAGAAACGACGCGAAAAATCCAGACCCGGAAAGGAGAAGGGCCGGTGGTGGGCATTTGGGGAAGTCGGGCCGATCAGGTGTCTTCATTCAAGCGACGGTACAGAAGAAGAACGAAAAGAAGTGAGAGGCCGGGGGGCAGGGAAAAGAGTCGAGTCGATCAGGCTCGACGACCGGGAGAAGCAAAACGAAATCAGGATTTGGCCGAAAAAGAATCAACGCTATGGATACCATGACCGATCACCCTCGAGAAAGATTCTTCTTTCTAAATCACTTCAAGTAAGCGGGGCCTTCAAGCATCAAAAATACGTCGAGGTTGTAAATGACATAGCGTTCCTGATAGAAAATGACGACTCCTTCAGAAAAACGAAGTTATTCAAGTTCTTTTTCCAAAAGAAGTCCCGCTCCGACGGCCCGACGAATCATCTACTTAAAAGGACTCTCCCTGCAGTGCGCCCCTCCTTGAATTATTTGGTCATGCAATACTTATTGAATACAAAGAACCAAATGCATTTCGACCCCGTCGTAGTTCTCAATCATTTCGTGGCACTGGGCGTGACTGAACCATCTACGATGGGGGGAGCTAATGCACAGGAAAGAAGCTTAGATAAGAGAATACGTTCTCGCATCGCTTTTTTTGTAGAAAGCTTGACCAGCGAGAAAAAGTGTTTGGCCGAAGCCAAAAAGAGGTTGACCCACTTCATTCGCCAAGCGAATGATCTTCGCTTCGCGGGAACAACAAAAACCACCATCTCGCTCTTTCCTTTCTTCGGTGCTACCTTTTTCTTTCCAAGGGATGGGGTTGGGGTGTATAATAAAAATTTTTTTGAGGATGCCCGGGAACAACTCCTAGGTCAATTAAGGAGAAAATGTTGGAACCTCCTGGGTAAGGATAAGGTAATGGAATTGATAGAGAAATTCATAGACCTAGGTGGGATAGGAGAATTGATAAAGGGAATAGAGATGATGATAGAGATCATACTGAGAAACAGAAGAATTCCGTACGGGTACAACTCTTATCTGAACGAAGTTAAAAAAATGCGATCTTTGTTGTCTAATAGAACAAACACTAATACCTTAATTGAGTCGGTCAAGATCAAATCTGTTTATCAAAGTGCTTCTCCGATTGCTCAAGACATCTCTTTTCAACCGAGAAACAAAACAAGATCATTTCGTTCCATTTTTAGTAAAATAGTGAAAGATATTCCATTAGTAATGAAAAAAGGAGTGGAGGGGATCCGTATATGTTGTTCAGGTCGATTAGAAGGTGCAGAAATAGCTAGAACTGAATGCGGAAAGTATGGAAAAACATCTCGTAATGTATTTAACCAGAAAATGGATTATGCTCCTGCGGAAGTATCTACTCGTTATGGAATCTCAGGTGTCAAAGTGTGGATTTCATATAGTAAAAAAAAAGGGGGACGTGCTATATCCGAAACGTACGAAATTTAGTAAATATCGTAAAGGCAGATGTAGTAGGGGTTGCAAACCGGACGGTACACAACTTGGTTTTGGAAGATATGGCACTAAAAGTTGTAAAGCTGGTCGTCTTTCATATCGAGCCATTGAAGCAGCGCGTCGGGCTATAATAGGACAATTCCATCGTGCTATGAGCGGACAATTCCGAAGAAATGGTAAGATATGGGTAAGAGTTCTCGCAGATCTCCCTATTACCGGGAAACCTACAGAAGTCAGAATGGGAAGAGGAAAAGGAAATCCTACGGGTTGGATTGCTCGTGTGTCCAGGGGACAAATTCTATTTGAAATGGATGGTGTGAGTTTGTCAAATGCTCGACAAGCCGCTACATTAGCGGCGCATAAACCATGTTCGTCAACCAAGTTTGTTCAGTGGTCGTAACGTAATTTGTTAGTGGGGAAAAACGGGCCGGGATAATAGAAATCTCCTTTTCTTCGATAAAAGTGCTTTCTTTTGGTCAACGCTCGCCTCGTAATATAGACGAATGGTATACCAGTTCTCCAAGCAGCTTCGTTACGTTACAGCGGTTCGGTCATTTGGCAGCACCCGTTGAACCAATAACAGGAGCGAAAGACCCATCGGTGATACGAAAGTAAACCCCGGATGTAGTCTTCTTAGCCTTGCTTTCTCTGTCGCGTGACGAACCGGGTCAACAAAGTCACGATCAAAAAGGTTGAAATCCGGACCATGCATCTGGAAAGCGCTGGTTCGAGCCCAGCTCGTGATTAAAAAAAAAGTAGCATCGTAGCAAGAGTGGTTTTGACTAAGCATATGACGAGGGATCGGCCGAAGCTAGAGCTAAGTGGCTGGGTCAGGGTAAGTATGGAAAGCATGGGTCGACAACATCCGGATTGGTATATTTCGTTACTAATCCGAAAGGGTAAGCCTATAGACATCGAGGGAAATTCACACTGAGATGAAACATAATCTAGCCTCCTTAGTTTTCTTATTAATAGAATCCAATTGCCGCCTGCTTGGAAAGAAGGATAGATTTATTTACCTAGCCGGGAAGACGGAAAGCACAGAGATATAAAGCAATATATCCTGTTCGGAAAGGAAAGCGCATCTCGCATCGCATACCGGGTATATCATACCTACTTGAGAAAGAGTATCGGATACCGCATATCGAAGAACAAATAAGAAAGACATAGCAGGGAACACAATTACATCAAACATACATACCAAAGAAGGAACTCTAGAAAGAAAGAAAGAGGAGTAGACATGGTATTTGTTAGGATCGGAACAATGATCGACCTTTCGGTCTACCACGACCAACAAGTGCCCCTAAGGAACAAGAAGACCAAGAAGACGGGCATCAACAAGGTACTTTACCTTACAATCTCGTAGATAGGCTGAACACCAACCCACACGGAATAAAGAAAATAACTAAACACGCCTAAAGCAGGTCACGCTAAAGCAATAAAACTCCTATAATATTTATGTTCTCCGCTTACTACTATGGACGGAATCCCTTCTTCCATTCATTCCTTCCTTAGGTTAGGAATGAAGGAAAGAAGGGGGCGCAAGCCAAGGCTAGAGATCGATGTAGGAAGAAAGGGAATGATTCTAAATCTTCAGGATTTACAGAACGGATGTAACTAATCTAAGGGCTTTACCGCCCTATTCTCACAGATTCTACTAGGTTCATTCACCTATTGAACTACAGAAAGTACACGATTTACTGCTTGAAATGGGTAAATTCACTTATAATGAGTTGCCTTAGCCCTCAATCACGCCAACGGAACGCACCCCAGCAACAAGACGAGGTGACTGCGGAGAACGTCTATCCATTTCGAAGCAAGACGACCATGTAATTTGACGTTTCATGATGACGATTGTGATTCCGACACGATTGACAGAGAACAAGATAGATCTAAGACCCTGCTTTTCTGGGTGAATTGGTTCTACTTCTGCTACTGAAAGAGAGCGTATTTCACTTTCTTCTTCTTTGACTTACCCTTGTGGCACTGAAAAAGAGTACCCTTAATACAAATAGACGCGTT
>MKEJ01013168.1:0-13774 GCA_001753735.1 Embelia ribes
ATCATTTACGTATAAAAACTTACCTAAATTTGGTACCATCTATGCATATGACCGACTCTTCTAAATTCCATAAAAGCTATAATAAATTTTCTTTACAAAATATGAAAATTTTGTGCATATGAGGGTATCAGTTAAGAAATAAGTGAGAAAAGAGAAAGTGAGAAATCTCATTCGTAAACTACAAAGAGATATGCAGTTATACCTTGAAATTAGAAGAGTTAGTGTATCCCTTAAAATTAGGAGAGTTGGTTCATATAAAATTACTTCTATACCCCTATTTAATTATATAACTCAGTTTAATGTGAATGTAATTTTTGAAAGATTGAATAAATATTCCATAGAAGGGTAAAGTTTGAGACGGCTTCAAAAGAAAGTGTCAATTCTTGTGTTCCCTTTATAATAGTAATATATATATATATTATATAACTACTAACTATAAAAGCATGAAGAAGGTCAAAGTTTCCTCCTTTTTCATTAAACTCAAAATGCCCCTCCTAGCACTTGAAATTATATTCACAAACATTACTATACACACACACATACATGCATATCATGTCATATACAATAAATTAAAAGGATAGCATCCATCTTAGTTTCGTGTTAAATGGCATCATCCATTGCGCGTCATGTGTCATTTTAAAAAATAATTAAAATACAAATAGATTAATAGAATTTACTTTTTTAGAATATATATAGATGATTAAAAATTTATTGCATATTCATAAGGCTCGCTCTATAACTAAAATTTTTGAATTGAAAAACGTATGACTTTTAAGATTTATTCAAAGTGAATACCATAATGCTTATAAATCCCATTCATAGCATTTTGTTACAAATCCTTAAAACCTTTTCTAAAGCTTGCCCAAATAAAAATTAATTGCAAATAAATAAAAATTTGATCCCATTCTAATCTAGAAGTAACACCTCTCCCTAATGTTTTATCCTTTTTCAATTACAAAACAACTCTATTTCATACCCACAAAATTACACCTACATATTATATGAACTTTATTTGAATGAATGATAAAAAAAAATAAAAATTGCTTTATCTAATATACATGCCCATGTGAATTAATATTAAAGTCTTAATTACTAATAAATAAATAATTGAAGAGGGAAATCCAAAGGTTAATACTTAGGTTTATTTTCTTCTAAAAGAAACAGCTTGTGTGATCATTAAAATAATTGAATAATTATAAATTTTATTAATGACTTACTACCACTAATACAAATGATAAATTTTTATCGTTACAAAAAGATAAAAAAAAATTACATTCACCATTGCAAGATCAAAACTAGTGTCGCTATTTATTTTTCTTGGCCTTATGAGTATACTGAAATACTTTATTATTATTATTATTATTATTATTATTATTATTATTATTATTATTATTATTATTATTATTATTATTATTATTATTATTATCATCATCATCATAATATTATTGTGTTTAAGTTTGATGCATATCTTCTTTTACATTGTAATTGATGTATCATATCTTATTTCTTTGATTTTTCTTCACGGTAATAAAAGTATCAAATTGAAATTTTATGTAATTGAAATTTGTCGTTGATCATCCCTTCATGTTTGCAATCAAATAATATGCTATTGGTTGGTTTTCTTTTTAGGACTGATACTAAAGCCGGGTGAGTCTATTTCAAATTACTCTTTGATCTTATATGAAGGCTTAACTCAGAATTTTAAACTTTTTTTCTGAACTATATTTTTATATAGGTTTTTAATATTTTTCTTAAGTTATTTAAATAGTTTTTAATGTTCAAAAAAAAAATGAGAGTAGCAAATTCAACAAACTTTACATGCCATTGAATTTGAGGTATATTTGCTTTGCCACTTTAATTTTATATCATGAAAAAGTAAGAAATCATCCCTCTCCCCCCCTTTTTTTTTATATATAATCAAGATCCCCTTATTTTATTGTATAAGATTTTCAACTTGCAAGATCTACAATGATATTAGAAATTATTTGTACATATGATAATTTAATTTGGTTAGAAATTTCGACTCAAAATACCAAGTAACGTAATTTAGGGATAGACGATCTAGAATCGGTTGAAACCAATCCAATAGTAGGAAATCCTATTTAATTTGGACCTTGCTTCAACTAGCACCACTTGTTAATTATATAATGGTTAGGTCAGCATCACAAAAGAAATTGGTAACTATCTTTGTCTTTAATATATCAATGTAAACAAAGAAATTAGAGAGATGAAACTATGTCACACACAAAAATAAAAAATAAAAAAAATAAATAAATAAATAAATAAAATAATAATAATAATAATAATAATAATAATTGTGTTGAGTCGCCTTCGCATGAAGATGACCAAATTTCGGAATATGCATACCAATTGGCATTTCGCCAGTATATTAGCGATTTCAATAACATGGAACTGAACTTTTTTTCATAAGAATTCGGCGGCACTTATGTGTCAGATTTGGAATTACCAGTTCACCTTTTGTTACTCGAATACTCACACATATACAGTGGCGAGTGTACATAAGGACTTTTCATTTCTTTTCGCACAGGCAAATTGTGTGCGTTTCCCAAAAATTTTATCAAATCTATAAAAGTTTCTGAAGTCAGGATGACGTGGCCAGGGACAGACCCATGCTATATAAGCATAATTTTATGAAAGCTTAAAATACATCAAAAATAAAAAATTATATTAAAAATTTAATTCTAAAATTTCAAATAAAAATTTATTGGGATGTAGCCCCAGCAAACTCATAGGAATGTCCCTAAACGTGCCTCTTTCAGTAAGTCAATGCACAAGTGTGTGTGTGTGTGTGTGTGTGTGTATCGCAACAACTATGTCACAGACAATTTCAGTTTTAGTTTAAGCACTCAACCAAGTCATCAAATAAATGCGAAACTAATATCAATGCTGCAAAAATCAAACCATTAAATAAGAAAAAACGAATTAAATACTCACATGAACACAAGCCATGAGATGAGGGAGAGGATCAAAAAACGGAACAAAAACTTCACCGGAGAAACGCCCATTTCCGCTACAAAACAGCTCCGATTTCGAGCTCTAACGGCGATTCTAATTCACCGCGCATCGCTTCATGTCAATAGCCGAAGAATTGGGATGGTTGAATGCGTCGAGAGAGATCGAGAGAGAGAGAGAGAGGGAGAGAGAGACAGAGAAAAATGGAAGAGGTTTCGATCCGGTATACGCTCGGGGGGAGAGAGAGAGAGAGAGTGGAAGAGGAATATTTTTTTCGTTAGTTTTTTTATTTATTTATTCAGTAAATTACACTTTGCCTTATGAGGTTTGTGAACATTTCTGAATACCCCTAATGTATCTAAAACTATACTTTTTTCCCAATTCACAATACAAGTTTAACTTAAATTTGGAAAATCATATTATTACTAACTTCATTGCCTTATTTATTCATTTTGAAGTTAACAATTTTGGATACTTGAAGATTGAAGTCATATTCTAGGAAAATATTTCGCTTATATATGCTTACTTATATAAACTTTTCTTTAAAAATAAAAATACTACAGAATAGGTGCTAGTTAAGGAGTATTTGATACTTTTATTGGTCATTTATGGAATTTAAGTTTAATCATTATTTGCTTTCAAAAACTTTGGGTATAAAAATAAATACAATGAATATATAAACTTCAAGGAAGAATAGTGTAACTTAAAAAAAATATAGTGAAGTATTTTGAAATGTTTAGAAACCTCATGGGGTCAAAGTATAATTTTACCCTTCATTTATTTGATTTGTTTTGTCTATTTGATGGGGTGATCTGGTGCGGGCGAATGTACGGAGAAAGTATCGTGTGTCTGATTTGGGTTTGGCGCGAGGGATGTGTCTCTCTGCCGGCGAGGAGGATATTAGTTATTAGTATTATTTATTATTAGTATTATTATTGTGATTTTTAATTTATTAATTTAATATATTTCTAGTTTATATGCTTAGTTCAAATATACTCCAATCCGAAGTTTTTTGTAATTTTTTCAGTGAAAGCTTGCTGGAGGTAGACAAATGACAACTTTAGTAACAAGAAACTTTGTTTCAAATGTAATAGCTTTTCATAGAAATATATTCGGTGGGTTTGGAGGATTTTGAGCACAAATGATAAAGTTGATTGGAAAAATGCTAAAATAATAAAAAACAGATGTGTTAAGTTGGGAATTCTTAGCTCGTTTATTTAGTATGAATTGGAAAATAAGAACGACCGTAAAAAACTATTCAATTGGAGATTTTTAATTGAAAAATCGAGTGAGTTATTTTTTTATTATTTGTTAGTTTGCACCTATTGAGTGAATTTGTATCATTTTTCTCACATTGCCCACCCATAAGTTATTTGGGCAGAATTTTGATACGTATGCGTGAGAACCATATTGGTACATATTCTCGTAATGACATTGTAGATGTGAAAAAATCAATAGTGGAATAAATAAATTAAAAATACATTTTTTCTCTTTTACGTGTGTTTATTTGAATGGTAGCATACAACGGCAATGGTGTTTATTGATTTATATTATTCCCTCCATCCCTCTGTAATTTTAGGTTGTGACACATAAATTAAGATAATTATTAATTTATCTAAATTTTAAAATTATATATATAGATGTACTTTATTTTATTATCTTTCATTAAATACTCAAAACACATCACTATAATCAATTAATCGGCGTAAAAATAGAAAAAGAGTAATTAATGTTTCATTACTTTTCTAAAATGATAATTAAAAATAAATAAAAAAAGAGATAAGTTAATTCTCTTTTAGTTACATGGCTAGGATTCCACTATAGCTAGCAGGATTAAATTCTACTTTTGTAGTTGTCTGCTGCAAGAAAAGATCTTAAAGTTTAATATTCTTATACCGGTGATATATAGAAATTATTAGAGCTCATTCAAATAAAGACACGATCAATATAGAAATTATCATATATGTATGTATGTATATGTATATATATATATATATATATATGTATAAATTTTAAAATAGTAATATACATTTCTATATGTGTAAATATAACCAAACATGAATGCTTGTAGATTCTGTGTTGTCATTTGTTGATGTCGCTTGCTATTCGTTTATTTATTTATTTATTTATTTATTTATTTATTCTTTTTTTGTTAGTGTAGCATGAATGTCAGCTACCAATTGAAATTTTTTGTGATTTGCTATGTTTTTTATTATTTTCAAATCTTGATTCGCTTGCAAGTTGTTAATGTCCAAATATCTTATGTTACCATGTTAAAAATTTACATAGGGCGTGCTCATTTTTTCTTGGTGTGGATGTTATTAATTTAATTAATTATGATATGGAGCTAGTTATTTTTCTCTTAATGTTAGATTCATCTTCAAACCGAGTAAACTACTCAAACCAAACCGCTAGTTATTGATTCGATTTGGTTTTGCTTGTGGAACTTCTCGTAACCGAACCAAACTGAACCGCTCATCAATTATTGGTTTGGTTTCTAATTTTCGTCAAAAAACGCCCGAATCAAACCGCAAACACACCTAGTTGGATTGATTTTAGATTCTATTCAACCATTCTAGCTTAAATAGACATATTACAATAGCCATTAGATGTAATTTAAATCGACACAATCGAGCAAAGAAAAAATGTGAAGTGTTCAAATTAAATGACAATTGGAGTCCCCTTATTCTTCAAAATATATTGTAACAACTGCAGAGCAAACATCTCAATCTGTTAATTTTCCTAACCACAACTATTATTTACATCATATGCAGGGAGTGATGCTATAGAAACAAATAATAAGATAGACGCTCTCATCTAAAACAAAGAAAAATAAAGTGCAGAGGTTCTGCTAACAATTTTTCTGACCATAATCATTTCCAGACATAAGTCCAATTTATAAACTTCTTTTCATCGCATATAAAATTAAACCAGAGTCTACGGACCACACCCAATCAAGAGCGGAGAAAACCATGATGATACAACGATGAAACTCGACCCCAAATAAATGTCATAAATTGCAACATGATCAATAAATATCCAACACACATAAATAGATGTTAAAGTAAATACTCAGTACACTGTAACAACAGACCAAATCTCTAATAGTTTCAGCAAAGTTAATTTCTCACGCACTTCCTTTTATGCCAGCTTTAGATACATCCGATTACTTACCATATCTTACTGCGAGAGAAGTTTGGAGTCGCACGCCACAATTTTAACTTTACTAACGGTCTCCTGGCATTCCTCATTCTTAAACGTAGCGTCTTGTAAGATGAAGGTCCAGACATTGTCACAGAACCTGTACGTATGTAGATGACCCTACAAAAAAATGAGAGAGAGAGAGAGAGATTAGGTTTGATATCAATGACCTAAAATAGTCTTGAAATATTATTTAAAATCAAATGGCATCAATTGCAAAACAGTAATAATTTCGCGAAAATGACAACCATAGTGGCTTGAAACATTCCGTAACTAAATTCAAAACAGTCAACCCACTATAAAACTTGATAGGAAATTGATTGAACCAGCACTCGAGATGCATGATAACTAAGTCCATTCAAAGCTGGGAAAAGTTGTCTGAAGGCATAAACAACATTAACAAAACAGAGATAATTTTGACTACTTATAGAATGTTTAATATCAAGTTACAAAAACAAAAAGTGTTATTTCCATAAATATCACAGTAGTTGTCATCCATTCCTTGTCACTATTCACATTCATGTTAGATTGTTAACCGGCCGTAGTTCAACCATTAACATCAGTACCCCATGATAATTCAGTCTAGCTCATGACTTTGTTATCTTTCAAAACGATATACTTCGAAGAAAGTAAAATGACCCTGAATATCATTAGTTAACAATACACCTCCGTCGCCATTATGCTATATCTTTATTCAATTTAACCCGACTATTTGTCCTTCCAGACTGATAGATATCCACCAACTAAATCTTTTGCCTAATTTTTAACCCTATGTAGCGCTAAGATCTAGCTAATTTAGTAAAACTCATGAGCTTACCTTTAAATGTGAAGCCCAACATTTCAAACTCAAGTTTACTTTCACTTTACCAAGTTTATTGGCCATTGTTGCTTTTGAGAATACTAACAATTAAGAGAGACGTTCGCGAAGAAAAATTTTTCATTCAAGCAAGAAAATTACCGATCTGCAGGGAGGAATAAGATTATGTCCAAGACCAACAATGTTGCACCATTGTTCACAAAACTAATTTCATTACTAGTCATGCCTAGGTTAGGTTCCTAGGCATATATCAAGCAGAAGCAGATGTGTTAAAGGGAATAAACAGCTATTTAACAGTAAGCGAGCATAAGAAATGCCTAGACAAGCTCAATCATGTCAGATAGCCCATAGCAGATCAATCATTTCATTACTGATAACAACGGAAACACGGTTTTTTTAGGCATTTATTTAATTTTTAACTTGGACGCATAAAAAATGATGATCAGCATAGATGCCCCGCGAATGCAACCGTTATAAAAATGGGTTATAAGAATGCAACTGTTGTTGACTTCCCAAATCATTGATTTCTTATGCTCGTGGTCAAACCAAAGGCGAACCCTATGTTACCTAGAATGCAGATCGTTCCGGAACGTGGAACAAAAACAAAAATGCGGTACACTACATATTGTAAAACGTAGTATGGTATGGGTGGTCTTCTATGGGTTATCTTACCATATATGAAGACACCATATTAAGTTTTGTAAAAGTCAAGACCTAGTTAAACTTAACTTAAATTTGTGTAATTGTTTTGAAATATGAAATATAATTCTTTCAAACTTAAAACTAATAAAAATAACATCAATATTTTATCTGGAAACAAATTTTAAGAGTACAATTGTCTCGGATTGTCTTGGTTCACTAAATTTGGCGATTTGGTACGGAGGTGTACCACAATTCGCAACGTGCGTACCAATTCACAATTCGTTACGATATTAATAATTTTGGTAACATAGGGCGAACCATAGAAACCAAAGGAAAAAGAACAGTTGGCTATTTGAAAAAGAATATAAGCCCCATAATCTTTGTTTTGCAAATAAAAACTTCAATCCACTAAAAATTTCTTGTTTTTATTTTCTCTGCATAAGCGATCTAGTTCTAAATGCAGAATAAGACTTTACTTGTCAACCTGATCGATAAAACATAGAACATCTACCACCATGAAAATTACTAAAAGCAGCTCTTACCCTGATGGTAACCTTGCTCCTAACTTGGCTTTCCAGAGCTTCAGTCATCGACTGAAATTCAGTAGACAAATTTTAAAAACACATTTTGAATCACACATATATGGATCTCATTTGCTACGACCTCACCTTATCAAACTGAACAAGGACCTGGATGGCAAGTTCAGGGCTTAGAACCCCGTTCGAGACCATCTCGTCCAGAGTCTCAGTCAAGCACATACCGATAGTTGACCTACGGTACAGTTCAAAGGTTGCCATTCTTCTTTTTTACCACGATCTGTCGACAAAGCGCATTCATAAGCCATACACACCAAAAAACAAATCCATCAACAATGGTGAAAAGTGAAAACTAAATCATCATCTCTGAACAGACTATGGATGCAAGTGAAATATGTTAGATCATCATATCTGGAAGAAGCAGTATGCATATACAAACCTAACCTCAAATTTCCCGAAGCAAAATTGACTAAATCGATGAAAATCAAAATCAAATACCCTTGAAAAACAAAAACAAGAATAATTAAATTGTCGAAAACCCAAATCACCAAGTACAAACAAATGATGGTTCCACAAAAACCATAACAAATCTACCACAATCAATGAAAACTCAATTAATCATAATGAACAATCTATAACTCCACAAATGAACGAAAGTTAAAACACCAAATGCAAGCTTTGTTTGTTTGAAGCTTTTAAGCTCGAGCTTTTCTGCCTTTTTGCTTAAAAGATGGTGTGAAATTTGCCCCCCTAGCTTCTACGATTTTTTTTTTGCTGTTAGAACCTAAAAGAGCTATAAGTTTTTAAACTAGATGTATTTAAAAGCTGCAACTGAACAAATCTTATATCTCTAAGGGAACCAGATAAGGCAAAACAAATAAACCACAAAACAGTACATATATCTTCAAAAAAAAAAAGACATAATCATACGTAAATCAAAAAACTCGAATCCACATAAAAGCAAAAAAAAAAACCACTACAATCGGTGAAAAACTAAATCGTCGACTATAAACAGATTACATGTGCCAAAAAAGGCAATTGATCGAAAAAATAGAATAATAAGAATTCGAATACATATATATACATATGTAAATCTAATATCAATTGAATAAAGTTTGGGAATTTACTCTGAAATCGGCTTCTCCGGCACTACTGGGAATGCTTGGAGAGAGGAGCGAGAAAGAGAGGGAGAGAGATTGGGGCATTTTATACCCTAGCTTTTGTAGCGGTGACCATTTATATTGATGCGTCCGAATCGGTATATATGAAAAGACGAATATACCCTCCGATGTTTATCGTTAATGTATTACACGTATGATCTCCATAGTTTGGACAAAATTGTGTTTGGTCCTCGTTGTTTCCATTAGAACAATATCAGTCTAACAATTTTGAATGAAAGAGTATTTAGTACACAATTTTAAAAAAGACCAATTATGTTATTTTTCCAAAACTAATGAATACTAGTGTTGCAATCGAAATTAGAGACAAAAATAGAACTTTTAGTAAAACTATGGGGATTATTTCTACAATTAAGAGGATACTTTCTTAGAGTTTAACTATATCTGATGTGATTATAGAGTTAATCATTAAATGCAAACACTATGTACCATGCAAGCATAACTACCACCATTGACTAATGCCTCACATTTGTGTATAAATAGATGGTTATAGAACAAAGTAAAAACGAAGAGAAAAAACTAGAAATAAGGTATAGAAAAGAGAGAAAAAGGGAGAAAATATAAGAACGTGAACGTATTTAATTTGGTTAAGATTTCAAGTTTTATTTTACATATTATACTATGTTGTAATATCTCAGTTTATATTAATACAAATATACATCGTTATTAGTTCCATTGACAAGTTAAACTTATTTTAACTTGAGACTGAACCATGTAATTCTTGATCTCTTATTTTACTTTCCTGCAGGTTATTATATTTGTTTTCTAATATAATTTATAACACGTTATCAGGACAAGTATTTATCAGAAAAATATTGTTAAAACTCTGTAGTAAATCTTATAAATTTGTAAAATTTTCTATATTAAATTTCTGAAAAAGAAAATAGAGAAAAGCATTATCTTTCATCCCTATAATTTCAATATATATGATATATAATGGCCCATACAATTAGATTGGGCCCTTTCCATCAACCCAGTTTAATGAAATTTTCCATATTAGATTTGCCAACTACATGAGAGGTTGACGATTATGTTTGAAGATGGGGCATAGCTTAGCAAATGAACTGAAGTCCATGTAATTTTTATTTCTTGCTTACTCTGGTGACACAAAGTTACAAGCACGTGGGTGTAAGGGAAGCAAATTTATTATTTTGTAAAATGTCTTAATTCAATATTTTTATCAATGATAAATTAAATATTGATTTGCAATATTTCCAGGCAAAAAATATGGCAGTACCATATTACTCCGTGAACATAATTTGTAGAGGAGTATCCGGGCCATGTATCACTTTTTCAACTTTTGATATTGTTGAAAGCTTTATAATAAGCATAAAAATTCATGAAATTCAAAAGGTGGACCAAATTTCAAAAAATTTGGTTTTATCTTCGTAGGAGCATATTGATTTTTTTTATGCTCTATTCGACTTATCCAAACATAGTGATGCAAAACAAAAAGAAAGTATTTTTTGTAAAAAATTTGTACTTTAATTTTATTCTTGAAATTAAGTTAATATTTGTTTGATAAATTTTTCAGGTTAAAAGTTAGGATGTGATAGAGCGAATCCAAGATGGTTGACCAAACTACAAAATATTTACTAATATGCCTATATGACTTGAATAATGAATAATCAAACCCTCTTACTTATTAAGGTTAATAAATAATTATGCTTATAAGCCTAGCCATATATATATTATCACGCCCCGAATTTTCCCATAAAAATCTGGGGTTGTGAGTTTATGTGACAAAAGAAATAAAGTAACCAAAATCAAAATCAACGATAATTGAATATGAAAATAGATACAAAAGTCTATCCACATTTCCACGAGTCCAATATACAACAAAGTCTAAAATGTAGATATCATTCCAATAATAACTACAACATTCTAGAGTGGCAACTGCAGTAAACTTCCAATTTACATATACACAGTGGAAATAAATAGTAGGAAGGCCAGGGCAATATTACACAAAAAAAGAAGTAGGAAGGTCAGCACCAACACTATACAAAAGAAAGTTTCAAGCTAAATGCTTGATAAAAATAAAGGTACATATCTAATTTTGCTATAACTTCTACAACAAAATAAACATGTACATCTAAGGTTATGACTATAGATATCTACTAATGCCATCTTTGAGTCCATACCAAAGCATGATCATCTCGAAACTCCAAGTCTATAAAGCAATTTCATATACGATATACGAAAGGAGAAAAAAAGAAAATGGGTCAGATGACCAATCAACAATTCAAGTATGAGACTACGGGGTCTCAATAAGTATGTACATGCTACGAGTGCTATGAATGTAAACATGTAAATACTATAAAACGAAGTATGAAGATGCTTTGGAAATCAGCAAATGATCACACTATCAACGATATTCAAGTAAGAAATCATGAATGAACTACGAGTGCTATGAATGTAAACATGTAAATGCTTATGCATAAGAATGTATACATGATACTGACGAACACTATTACTACGACTACAAATCAAATCAAAAGTGAGAGTAGTATCTAAGTTCTCAAAAATTTTATGATCCACCACCGAGTTCGACGTGACCTAGCCTTCATTGATCTGGCACCAAATGTGACGCTACTAATGGAAGTATCCCAGATCTGGCTTCCCGACTTTCACAGTAAGGTTGTATGACCTCATTGCTTTATATGAATGTTATAAAATCAATACTATATGTCCAAAAAAGAAATAAAAAATGACTCAATTTTCCATTAATACCAATGTTATAATAAACTATCATGATGCAATGATTTCATGATATTCATGCTTTTCAAAATTCCACGAATGGCTATGCTTTTGTTTCTACGGTTAGCAAGTCCTTTTTATCCTAAAAAACTACAAATATTCCACGAAAAGGAACAACAAAGTTGTCCTATAAATTTTGTCACGACTCTATAAATATCAAGAATGTTCTCGACTACGATTTCAACGACTATAAATATCATCATATAATGAATGTAATCATATATCAATGCTACGAAATATGCCATGATAATAATGTTGGTAATACATTATTGCTACTATGATAATGCTATGAAGATGTTATGATAATATTGATATAACAATATATCAAATGTCCTGAAAATTTGTCCACGATAAGTTTATATGTTATTATTGAAAACAATACATATCAATGTCACGACGTTCATACAACAATATTATGGTATAAGATTTAGCAATATGAAAATGTCTTATTCAAATTTTTTATAAATATATAATAATCAAGAAAATGAATTAGGTGTTGTATAAATGTGATGACGGTATATAATGACCTAGTTTATTTTGTGTTCCCATAACTTCTAGGGTGCTTAGCACTTTGTTCACCAATAACACGGACCTGGTGACAAGACCCACACCAACCCAGCAATAGATATGTACCCGCAGTTACGTGGGACGGGTATGGATCTGAAAAGCAGACCCGCAATCTACCCCGCATACCCGTATGTAAATACAACTATTTTTTTTTCCATATAAATACACCACCACCCACTTTATTTATAATAACCAACAATAATCAATTACTAATTTTCAATAGCTATACTTTTCAACATTCAATTTATTCCTTATTCTTCCAATATGTATCACAATAGCGTAATTATTCATTTTATAGCTTATAAAAAAATATAAATTATTAATAAGAAAATAAGTCATAGTTAGTAACTTAAGATGCAACAATTTTAGAAGGTTAGTGGACTTACCTGTTTGGTCAGTTCACTAACCTTGTAGGTAGACTTGCACCACGATCGCACATGCACCATATATATGTGGGGTATAGTGCAGGTATGACTCTCATATTTCTTCTCTCAGACCTACAGACCAGATACCCACAGATCCAAGGACCCGCTGGACCCGCAGATCCAAGGATAGGGGCGCATAGACCCGCTGGGTCTAATGAACACCCCTAACAATCCTGTCTAACACAAATTACATAGTCAATTAATAATAAAGATAGACTAGAAATACATAACAGAACACAAAATAGCCTAATATAAAACAAATAGACAATTAAAATACCCTAACAGGCTAGGAATACACTAAAAAATACGTAATAGGTTGAACCAATCAAGTCGCAACATAAATAGAGCTTAAACACAAACTTTATTCTCAGAGAAGAATTTTTGCATCCACCGCCAATAGTCTCAAAACTCACTAAATAATTGATAGTTTATCCTATCCGGCATCCACAGTCACGCCCCCAATTCTAAGCACCCGGAACCAAGGGTGTGATGTTGCTAATGACTAACCAAACCATAATAATCAAAATAAAAACCAACTACATAAAGCTGAAATGTACAACATATTCCAAAATAACATACACCACTATCCAGTAATTCTAATACAATAGTCTGCTATCCAAGGCCAAAACATGGCGTAAATAATGCGCCGGAATAAAAGAATATATACATCATAGTCTG
>MKEJ01013170.1:0-12496 GCA_001753735.1 Embelia ribes
TCCAACTAACTTTAACTAACTTTCAATAATATAATACGTAAGCGCCATAATGATGACATATCGTGCCACATCATCAAATTTTAAATTTTAAATTTTACAACGATCATATTTACAACTGCTATATTTACAACGGTCATATTTATAATGGTCATATTTACAACGGTCAAATTTTAAATGGAAAGATATGTACTATGGTCATATTCATGAACCAACAATTAATTTAGACAATCCTCGACCACTGTACCAAAAATTAACAACAAATACACAATCCAAAATTCACAAGACAGAGAAACTAAATTACTCAAATCCAATTGAAAAACAACCGAATAAATGATAAATGAGACCTTTTCCGGAGATCGCGTTGAGATTTGGCTGCGATCGAGCGCCAGAACCGTTCCATATCGGAGCAGAGATTGGATCTGGGCCATGTCACGGTTGACGGCGAGCTCCGGCGAGTCGATCCCGCTGGACGATAACCACGATGACGATGATGATGAGAACTCGAGGCGCTCGTACCTCTCGAGACCATCTCGCGTCCTCAACAAGATCCACTTAGAGCTCTGGTACAACTCCGATAGGGTTCCTCCGCCATCCATTGCCGCACACGAAGATTCAATGTTGGCCACCAATAGGA
The DNA here is from genome assembly GCA_001753735.1 of Embelia ribes. NCBI lineage: Eukaryota > Viridiplantae > Streptophyta > Magnoliopsida > Ericales > Primulaceae > Embelia > Embelia ribes. Next base: position 635 of record MKEJ01013170.1, read on the forward strand.
ATTTTGGAGGGGAGAGAGTTTTGATGAAAGAGAGAGTGCTAGCTAAAATTAATGAGTGAGAAAGAGGAGAGGTAGAATAGAGAGCCAAATAGAGAGTGGGTTGAAGCCAATTTTTTGGGATTGACTCACCAAAATAGCTAAAAAATGATATTTAGCTAGCCGGTTGGAAATAATCTAAGAATATGTTTTATCGAACTTTACTCTAGAAATTTAAAGTTTATAAAAAAAATTGCTTATTTTTTGTTTTCCTCTTTACGAATAATAAAATTATATTAATTTATTATCCATTTAAAATTTATAAAAATATTAAATAAATAATTTAACAAATTGAACGCGATTAAAATATTAAATATTTTACTCCACTACCAAAATATCATAAGTTTATATTAAAATATATTTTGAATTCCGAAACCTTTCTCAAATTAAGATGAGTGGCCTATATGTTTCTCATATAACTTTTTTTTTATGTACACGCATACAATTATTTTAAATTTTTTTTTCTTGAATCTCTTAAAAATAAAAGAGCAGTAGTTTATTTGCAAATTCGTAAATTATGAGTATGAATGAGAAAATAAATATTCATCATGGAGATAAGCCTGTCACAAATTTATCACAAAAATTTATATAATTTGAGAATTCACACTATGATTGTGCTACAAAAGTGTATTAAATAGGGATTTAATATGAAATATTTACATAAATTATTTTGCATTTAGTACATGTAATTTGTTAGACTTTGGTATTACGGATTTTCATATGCATTTCAGGTAATTGATGTTAGAAAATATTAATTTACAAGCTTTAGGGACTTGTTATGCATTTTGGTGAAGAGTTGAAGCACTAAAAAGTAATGGAAGACTTTCAAACACTAAACTTTGAGTAGTTTGAGTTGAAGACTTGATAATTAAAAATTTAAAGAGCAAACTAAGTTACCTACTATGTTAGAAATTTTTGATCGATCGAGATATGTACCGATTGATTGAAGTAGGCTTAATCAGGCACATGCCTTACATGCGATAGATTGTGGGTTACCTATTTTATATTATTCTAATTTTGTTTTAAATGTAAAAATATTCATTAAGGGTAATTTAATTTTTTTAAAAGGTAGAGAATATTTAAATGATTTCTCCAAGCCTAGTTCATCATCTTTTCTCATCTTATTTTGTCGAGGGTAAGGAAAACTTCTCAAGTAGTTCCTCCTCTCCTTTTCTCTATGATGAAGTTGTGTGTTTTCTCTTCTTAATAGTGATTTGTTCTTTTATATTAATTATTGCTATAATTTTCTCAGTTTTTTATGATTGTCTATGTTTGATGTAGACATTAAATTTATGTTAAAACACTACCTTGAACAATCATTATCTAGTGACCATGTTTTAAAAACTGAACTGGAGTAAATTGGTAAAGAGTTTTTATTAGGTTTTTGCACAAAATTATCATGTAAGAATAAAATTCTATTTTTTAAAATTATATTGGTCCTAATGGCAATCTTGGATTGACAACCCGATTGAGTTAGTTAGAAAATTAGGTTTTTATAGATATGGAGCTCAAAATTATCTATTTTATTTAATCTAGAATTTTACTTATCTGAATAGCTTAGAAATCATATATATATAATTATAAAATATGACAAAACTCTCAATAACACTTTAGGTTGAAATAAATCAAATCATAAATATCAATTATTAAGTAATTAATTTATAGACGGAGTTCACTAAATACGATCATATACGATATTTAATACATGTATAATTTTAATGTACGGAATTACACTAAATAGTAGCAAGGACATGTTTTTATTTATTAATCTTATCTCAATTTCTTAATTTAGAAATCAAATCTCTCATGTGGAAAAAAACAACGTCACGGAGAATCTAGAGGTATAATTAATTTAGAAATTGAATATTCTCTTTCGATAGAGCGTGTGCTCGAGTTCGTTTAGGTATTCCAAAATCAGTGAGAGCCTCTCAGTTTGATAAACCCAATATTTATTGGTAAAATTACATTGTTTCCTAGTGCATTTACTATGCATTATTATTTGCAAGTTTCAAGAGCGATCAAGTTTTTGACGTCGATATCGGAAATTCTACATACGGAGTGTCCTAAGAAGCTTGAAAACACATGAGAAGATTTAGTTTATGTACCCATTCTATCTTTAACTATATATATTTTTTCTTTTCTTTAATTTTGATTTCTTTTCTTTTATTTATTTATTTAAAAAAATTGAAAAAATGAGTAATTATGAATATTTCAACGTCTTCCCGCCTACTAAATTAAGTGTATGCTCTTTTTGCCAAGATGATCACGATATTGATGATTGTTTCCTTAAGGTATGTTTGGGATCATGAATATAAATTTGATTGTTGACAACAATTAAATTTGTCCTGAGATGATGAAATAAAAAATATAATGACTAAGTTGTACGAAATACTTGAGGCAATAAATATGTTAAAGAACGAGATTTTACTAGCTCAACCATTACAAAACCTGACCACTCCTATTCCACTGATAGTCCCCATATCCCAACATTATGATTATGATTTGTAATATGATATCTCTTAATATTTAGTTAATTCTCCTTCATCTAGCTTTCATAGGGATGCAAACGAGCTGCCTTGAATTAGTCATTTCGGCTCGTTTGTTCTGTAGGATTGTTTAGGCTCGACTCAGGTTCGTTAAGGTTTAGTTTAAGCTCTGCTCGGACTCGGCTTGCTTCGTATTCATAAAGCTAAACTCCGGCTCAACTCGACTTGTTAAGCTAAACGAGCCGAGCATGAGTCTATAAGGCTCGGCTCATTAAGCTAAACGAGCAGAGGCTGAGTCTATAAGGCTCGGCTCATGTAGCAGATTGTTAGACTCGACTCGTTTCAATAGTCATGAATTATTGAATTAGGTTACAAAATACTTTAAAAAATTCAATATTAACATAAACATATCATAATGTCACCTTTTAATAAAAACTTACTAATATCTATATCAAACAATCAGTTTGAATTATATGTATTTTAGAATGTAAACTTACCTTTTAAATTTGAAATTATTTATCTTTTTGTTTAAAAATTACTAGAGAAAGCCCGAGCTTTTAACGAATCGAGTAAGAAATTGTTCAGACTCGACTCGTTTATTTAACGAGCCATATTTTATTGTTCAAGCTTGACTTGTTTACAAATGAATGAGCTCGAGTCGAGCCTTTGATGAGTTGAACCTGTGCTTGTTCATGAACGTTTTGGTTTATTTGCATCCCTAAGTTTTTGTACTCTAATTTTTAATGGTACTTAATCCCGTTCAGAAAATCTTATCGTGCCTTATTCTGAACAGATTTCTATATAAATACTGAATAAATAGGATGTTAGTCCAGATAATCTTGAGATTGATAGTTTAGATTTCGTTGATAAGTTGGAGCGTGAAGTAGATGAAAAACTTATTAGAGTGCATGAGAAGACTCTGTTAGAAAGCCTCATATTTGGAGAAAGAGTGATTTTGAATAATAGAGCCTTACAGAATTGGGTAGTTAGTTGGGATACTAGAAGAAATAGAGTGAGCATGAAATATACATACATATCTCTACAAATAAGTTGGAGCGAGTATTGAGATATTTAAGTTAACTTGGTGGAGGAGATATGAGATGAGTTTATAATGAGAGAGAACATGATATGAGATTGCTCGTACCATTAAATTTTTGGATCTATCTAGATACGGGTTATTCTTTCTTAGAGTCATTTTTTGTACATTAATTTTCTTTCTTTTCTTTTTATTTTATTCTCTTTAGTTTGCTTTCCCCCCTGATATTCATAATCGATTTTTGTTCCTTTTATATATAATTGTTTTCGTTTCTTTTCTATACACAACTCCTTATGTTTGGAACACAAGAGCTTACTTTTCTTTCAAAATAACCGAAATTCAAATTGAAATAGGATGTAACTATTGATATGTGGTACATAATTTGTATTTTGACAAGTGCTATATTGGAGGATGCACCATGATAATTACTTACACGTGGATTTTTTAAATGAGAAATCTCGAGTAAAAATTTGTCACATCAGTCATTTTATTTTTCTTTATTTCTATAAAACTTTTCAGAAACACTACACTGGATTTCTCGTTGATAAAATTTATTATTCACAATTTTTCTGTTAAAAATTATTTTGTTTTTCACAAAAAATATAAAATATTTGCAAAGATTCGGGAAAAATATTTTTTATTTTATTATTTTACAGAAAAATTAGTGAGAGAAATTTATAAAATATAAATTTTAGTAGGGAGAAATGGGTTTCTAGAAAATGAGATGTAAAAATTAAATGCGAAAAACCAAAAATTAGTGTGAAAATTTTCTAAAATATAAAATTCTAATAGGAAAAATTAATTTCTAGAAAATGAGACGTAGAAATTAAATAAAAAAAATTGGTATAAATGCTCTAATAAGTTATTTGTATTGTCATTTTCAATTAAAAGCGTAAAATGATCAAATAAATACAATAAGGTATAAAACAAAATCAACTATATTGGTAATTATTTGACACGTTGTCCTATATGGAGTCCTTTTGAGTATTCTATGCCATTAAAGGCGAAAAACTCAAGTTCTAACGCAAACGCTAACGAAGAAGTAGCAACCTTGCACCCAAATGCAATATATGGCTAGTTTATTGTATCTTAAAAATATAAAAGTATATTTATTTTTTAAATATAAAAAAAATATATTTTTAAATATTACTTATAAGTATTATAAGCGTTTTTTTATAACATATTTTAAATGTGTTTAAAAACTTAAGTTTTAATACAAAAGCTAAGGAAGTAGTGAGAACCTCATGCCCAAATGCAATATAGGGCTCATTTGGTTGATATAATAAAATATAAAAGTATATTTTTTTATTACATATGAAAANNTTTTGCTTTTTTAAAACAAGTATCCAATTCCATACTTTTTAAAAAGTTATATTTTCTATACTTTAAAGAAATATGAATTATACTTTTATTGATGAAAATAAACATTATTTTTTGCTTTTAAGTAAAAAAACACCATAGTATACTCATAATACTTGCACGAAACAAAGCCATAGTAATAATATGTGGAAGATATTTATTTTTTAACTTTGCTATAATTTGTTATTCTTTTTGTTTCGTATTAATTGTCATTTAAGATAAAGGCAAAATAATTTAAAATTATTAAATAGTCTCATTTATATATATAAAAAAATTCATACGTCCACAAATAATATGTCCTATTTGACCTAGAAAAAAGTTCTAGGTACAAGTCAAAAATGAACTTTTTAAAATTTGAATTAAATATATAGAATTTCTAACCGACACTTAAGCCATTTTATTTTCTACTTGAACCTAAAATTTATGAGAGGATGATAGTGTGAATATATTTAATTTTGTAATCATTGCCCCTCCCAAAACAAAAATTGGCAATAATTTTTGGATATGCTGAAATGAAAATTGGCCCTATTATTTGTGGACAGATGAAATATAATTTTTCATATTACCCTTGTGAAAATACTCTAAATATTAATGTGTTGAGTAATTAATAAATGTAAACTTGGAAAAACTAGTAAATATAACTGGGCAATTTGATAAAATGACTCTAATAAGTGGTGTATTTGCAAAAATAACCCACTTTTAATAATCTTTGCAAAAATGACATTTTTGCAAAATTTTGAATTAAAATTCCATTCCCCTTTTTATCCTCTTTATCTTTCCCTTTTCCCATCAACTACAAATTAATTGAAGAAGAGTATGTATACATGATTATGATCTCTCTATATCTCTTTAATTTGAAACTAGTGACAATTAATTGAAACTTTCATACACTCGGTGTCAATCTCAATAATCAATTGAAATTTTAAACAATGGGTATGTGATTTAACAATATTAAATGATTCATTGTATGTTATACATTGTAAATATTGTTATTTAAATTCTCTCTACTAAGAATAATTTAGTAAATTAGAATCATAATCATTATTCGTCAATTGTTCTTTAATATTAAACACTTTTATTCACTTTTCTACAAGTTGAAAATTAGTGAAGAAATAGTGAAGAACTAATGAAGAAATGTGAAGAACGATTTTAAAATTTTCAAAAGTTCTTCACAATTTTTTATAATTCTTTACATTTATTCAAAGTTCTTGTTTTTCATAATTCTTCATAGTTATTCACAATTTTTTAAAAGTTCTTCACAGTTTTTCACAAATTTTCACAGTTCTTCACAGTTATTTGCAATTCTCCATGGTTTTATAACGAGATCAAATCTTTTATATGAATGCCTATAAAAGACCTATAATTTTCAGAACAAATTATTCAGGAAAAACATTAAAGTAAATTAATTATTTTCCATTCCAATTATTTTCTAAAAGGAGAACAAGGAGCTGGTATTACTCTAAATTAAAAATATATATTTTTGCAGGGAAGAAAAATGAAAAATGGGGCTTATCTTATGGGGTACCGACTCGAAGTAGTGTTTGAAAGGGAGAGTGCGGGTGAAACCAGGAATCTCAGCCACGATTGAATGTTTTCGAGCCAATTCTATAGGGGTTGTGATTGAGCCATAAAAGTGTATAAATGAAGTACATATGATGGAGTTTTTAGGTTATTTATGTAGAGATTTAACATATAAAACTTGTTATATTTCGATATTATGTATTTATATATTAATTGTAAATTTGTGATAAATGTGATAATTTAAAGGCAAAAAATAAATTCTCGTAGAATATGATACCATGCACTATGTTTGGACGTTGGTTTGAGCTTTGAAGTGTTAAGAAACAAGTTTTTCAAAATACTAAGTGAACGATTTGATCATCCGTTCATTGAAAGTATTTTCTAAATTGAAGACTTAAAGTTTGATGAATTATGGGAGGTTTTGGAGCAGACTTTGCTATCAACTTGGGTATGGTTGGAAAAATCGTTGAATTATCTTTCCAACGGTATAAACAGAGTTCAATTCAGAATTTTTTATATCAAGTTATGAAATTTCTTGTGAAGTAGTGCAGTGCCGTTGACTAGTCAACTGCAAGAATTAAAGTGCAATACTTAATTTTATTATTATTTTATTCTGAATCTGATTAGGAAATATCTTACTAAGGATATTTTTGAAATGTTTATTAGTATAGAGATATAAAATAGTTGGCTTAACCCTAATTATTATTAATTTTTCTTTTTATCTAACTTTGGAGAAGAGAGAGTCTCTCAAGCTTCTTCTTTTCTCATAATTTTTTCAATATAAAATTGTGGGTTATTTCTAAATAGTTCTCATAGTAATTATTGTTTATTTACTTTGGTTATTGTTCTGCCTTATCTTTATTTATATTTCAACAATCATGGCTATTGAAATTTTTAATATGCTAGGCTGGTTTCTTTTCTTGCATAGGGGATGTAGATGAATTAACGAAAATTTTCTAACTTTTAATTGATGAGTATATTTTTAATAAATTTAATGTAAAATTGAATTAGTCTAAAATCTACGGCTTTTAACTTGTCTGAGACGCTTATAAATCAGCTAGGTGTAGTTATGATATCTGACAATCAACCGATGATAACTAGGTAGAAGTAAACCAAATTATACATATCAATGATTTTCTAAATTAATAATATTTTAGAGCTCATTAATTGGGATAATAATTATTCCCTGTTCAGCCAAGATTTTATTAATATAGTTAAATTCGTATTTATTATTCCACTGTTGAATTTATTTTTCTCAAATTAACAAAAATAAAAATTAGGAGTAGAAAGTAATATAAGTAAACTAATTAAACTTTTGAGAATAAATTGTGTATTATAAATTTTTAGGGATATTATTAGATCAGTAGGAATATCTGAGATCAATAAACTTGGTTCTTTATACGTTGTTCCATAGTACATTTGCTAGATATATAAATCTATATGTTTTAGGAGCAGTCAAATTGAACTGAGGAGGTTAACCTTTATTGGATATGGAGATAGGGAGGATTGTGTGGAGGAGAGAGGAGAGATAGTAAAGATCTCTCCAAGGGAAAAAGGGTGGGAAAGTGGAAGCAGGATATTTAAAATATTTTACAGCAAAAAATTTATTTTTGCAAATATTATTAAAAGTATGTTATTTTTGCAAATATACCAACAATTCGAGTCATTTTTATCAAATTTCGCTAATTATCACTACTAAGTCAGTTACTGCAGTAACTGCACATGATTTGGTAGCAATTAAAGCGTGAAAATTAGGATCATCAAGTTTTTAACACTATATTCATGCGAGTTTGAACCTGATAGACAAGGACGAGTTATACAGGGAAAGAGAGGAATTAGCCCCATAAATTTTTTATATGAAATTTTAGTTTCGTTATAATCGAGATAATATTTTTCTAAATTTTTATGACGCTATGCATTTTTATTTTCGATTTCCCTTGGCATAATTAATGAATAATGATAGCATAATTATCTGAGTTTATGCTGACTCATTATGGACAAAGCATGTTTTCAGCCGCCTTATTGTGAACACCATCACGTAATAATACTAGTCAAATGGGTTAAGAAAATTAAACTCAATCATAATAAGGCCAAGTTTGGTATATTTTTTTCCCACCATGCTTTGTTTTTTATTATTTATTTTTTAAATTATTCCATGTATTGTTTGGTAAAAATTAAAATAGTTATTTTTTATAATTTTTTTATAATTTTTTAAAAGCACTTTTAGAAACAACAGTAGGGTATTTTTCAAAATTGCTTCTACTTTTTATATAAGTAATTATTAAAACAATTTTAATTATAGTTGCTCCATTTCGTATATATACTTATTTTTATTTTTTTACAGTAAAAAAATATTACTTTACAAAATATCAATTTGCTTATCCAATAATTTTTATAATTTATTTATTACACACTGTCCTCCTCGCCTTTAGAATAAATTTAGAAAAATGGAATTTGCTTTCATTTTCTATGGGATCATAATTATAGAGCCGTGTCGGTTACTTGGACTATAGCAACCAATCATTTGTCTGGTGGCTAAATAAAGAGTATAGTTTTTATATATTGATGTTATAGTGATTTGTTTTTTAACTATTCATGATTGTTTTTTGTATGATTATTTTTGTAAGTTAGTTTACAAACTTATAAAACTTTACACGTAATGCGTTCGTTTCGTCATGTACTTAGTGGGTATATAAATAAAATCATGTATTAAAATAGTCTAGGCACGATTTGAAGTTAACTAAACCTTTTTATTCCCATTGACAGTCTAAAGACAGATACTGTTGATAATATTACCAAACCATTTCTAATTATTAGGATACAAAAATAAATACTTTGAGAAGAAAATCAAAGATTTCCAACTTGATTGGCTAATCAAACTCAATTCATATACACAGCTGATAGCTAAATGAATTACATACAAATTTATGAGCCACCGATTTCTAATTATAAATAGGATGCAACGCTCACATATTCACGAGCAAAAAGTGGAAATTACTCCCACGCTCTCTTACCATCCTAAAACCTTTACAAGTAAAAAGTGGAACCATACTGTCACAATCAAAGCTCACTTATATAAGGGCATTCCCTTCAATATAAGGGCATTCCCAATCAAAATTCACTTATATAAGGGCATTCCCTTCAATATGTTAAGTCACCTAGTCTAAATTTAACATCCTAAATGCATTCTTTGTAGATTAGAGGCACATATGTAAGGTTGAGCCACATTAGCTTCTCTATATAAAAGAGAAAAACTAATTAGTATATTTTATATTAAAATAACTCCGCCGCCCCAGCCAAGACCGCCGTTTACCTCATCTAATCCTAACCACCACCGACCGTCCACCAAACATCATACATACATATACACACACATATATATCTATATATATATATACTGGAGGTGAACAAATCTCTCCTCATCCAATTTTATAGGCTTCAACTAGTCATAGACTTGATTTTGAATTTTTCTCTAAATTCTAGTGATAACAAGTTATTCAGCTGCTGGAATGCCCTAAAAACCAAATGTTGCAATTAGTAAAGTTATTATTTTCTTAAATTGAAAAGCATGAAGTGACATTTTAATTGGCACTTCTTATCCAATAATAGTCTACCGTAAAAGTAGCAACAATGAAAGAATATTTTATAGGTTTAGGAGATAACACATCAATTATATGTCCACACTAAAATACATAAATATCTTGAGTTGCGACAACTAATCATTCATCCACAACAGTACTGACAAGTGGATAATGCGTCCACAACAGTACTAACACAGGTCCACAGAAGTATTATAACACACACACACACACGCACACACACAGAGAGACAGAGCAGCAGTATAACACACACACACACAAGCACACACACACATTGTGAAACAAGAAAAGATTAACAAAATGTTAAGTGATTTTGTGTCGATTATCAGAAGATCAATCAATTATATAGGATTCCCTAACATAAAATGCAAGTAATCAATCTCAATTAGCTTACCACCTAGAAACCTACCTGTACATAGTCAATGTTAGACAACTTAGATCAACTTCTTCCTATAAATCGATTTATATTAACAAAACATGCATATTTATATGGGGGCAAGAAATTGTTAAAGTTGTGGTTGACAACATGCACACATAGTTAATACGTGTTTTAAAATTCAAAACCTTACATTTAATTCAACAAATGAACAAATATCTGGGCATGAAGCCTAAGAAATTCTAACCCTGTTTTTTATTTTTTGTTAAATAAAATAAAATAAATGAATGAGAAAAAAGAAAGAAAGAAAGAAAATAAAAAAGAGAACATCCTTTTTCAAAGGTAAAAGAAGTTATTTACACCCCCACATAAATATAATAAAAGAAAAGGTACATAACCTTATTTATCTCTAATTTATGGAAATCCCCGAATTTTAGATTGGTAAGCACTATTGTTTGGGGATTTAGGGATATAAGGATGTGTAAAGCTAATTCTTAGGTATCCCTTCTATTTAGATGATGACGTTTCCGAATAGTTGAGGGACTCCAATGCGTGTTAAAATATTTCAAATTTATTTAATATTACAGAAATGTAGTTTTGGATTGAACGAAACTCAAAATAGGATCTGAAGCAAACGTTTTTAAGTCCAGATAGGGGCTGATTTTTTGACAACAACTTTGATACCAGTGGACTTGTTGAAAGATACGTGTTTGTACACACAATGAAACACATGGACTGTTATGGTAATTAAGCCAAATTACCCGCCTCACTTACTTATTATCAGGAAAATCAGGGACCAACGAGGTAAATATTACTTGACAGCTGTATAGGTACTGTGCACTATAAAAGCTGTCATAGGTCAGCTCGAAAGGTGAGGTGAAAAAGTTTCTCTCTCTACATTCTATACTCACCTGATTACTGTTATTGATATTAGATCTCAGTTCACTTAAGCTTCTACTTACTTAAGTATCGGAGAGTCGGCGGACAGTTACCCATGTCCGCACTTTCAGGTACTGGAGCATATCCTAAGGACCCTCGGGACGAAAACACCTTGTTCATATTTCCTGACATATATCATCGGGGAGCGTATATCAGAACCTCATTCAGGTATATACTCTTCACTTGTTAAACTAGTTCTAGACCACTAATTAAAGTAGACAACTTGCTATTCAATATTTGGAAAGCATTTCATTCCACTAAAAATTAATTTTGGCTTCGAAGAGAGAGAAATTGGGGCATTTAAAGGGGACTTTCGAGATCAATTTTTACTCTTATCAACAAGGGTTTGTGAGAAATTAATGGAGTAATCAAGAAGGAAATCCTAACTTTGTGATAAATCAACATCTAGGGTTTGAAATAATTTTGGGAAAATATTTATTTGTGCCAATTCGACTAACAAGTGAGGTTCTTGGCTTCAATTTATATTCTTATTTTGAGATAGTGATTCTT
>MKEJ01013176.1:0-15890 GCA_001753735.1 Embelia ribes
TTTTTTTTTTGTTTTTTTTTTCCTTCTAGTTTCGGTAGTACAATGGAGCATCATATTATATATTCATGTCACCACTCAAAGGGTGTAATTCTTACGCGTTGTTTGTATTGCTCCTTCTGTTTACGATGGTTTGTGTTTGAAAAAATGCGGAAAAAAAAGTAATGATTGAAGTGGCGGTGTGTGCACGTTTGAGGAATTCGTCCATTTAATTTTATAAATTAATTTTAATTTATAAATTATAACAAAAGGGTAGTTTGGGTATTTTTTGGAAAATGAGGGGAACTGAACCCATTAATTGAAACGAAGTGGTAGATCAGGGGGCGAAGTGAACTTGGTAGCCGTACAACCATGTTGGTAACGACTTAGTAGCTGTTCCGATCAGTGGCAAGTGCGACAAATACGTAAAAGCTCGGACTCGATTAGTTATTTACAAGTTGCCCCTAAATATAACAAGTGGACTTGGTTTTGTTTTCTAACGAAAAAATCTTGGGTAGCGCACAAACTGCATATCAGTGTTAACATTAAGAGGCCGAATGACATACCACTACAAAAAAGTGGAAAACAATTTATCCCATTAAACTATTATTAGACCCTATGATCCTAATTATCCAATGCACGAGATAATTCGGTTTAATTTTCTTATGCACATATAGTTGAAAACAAAATTCGTGTTAATATGAGAAATAATAAAAAAAATATTCGTATATTTGGACATCCCATATAATACATGTGTATTTCACCTCACTCGTACATTTTTCCCGTCTTAAATTTTTGAAAAACATTTGAAAATACTAAAATTTTTAGGAACTGTATAACAAATTCTGTAATATAATCTTAAAATTAAAAATCAGAATAAAGTTAGGGGTGTCAAACCAGCCCGCGGGCCACGGGATGACATTTTTAATTTTTGGGTCCGCGGTTTAGGTGCGTTTATAAGCCCACGGGTCGGCCCGTTTAGGCCCTTTTATAAGCCTATGGACTGGGCGAACAAATCCGTTTAGGGCCTATTTTAAAATTTTAATATATATTATTATTAAACATATATCTTATGAAAATTACATATGTGTAGTATATAATTTAATTTTGTAGACATAATCTTAGAAAAATATTATTTACATAATTAATACACTATGGGTATTAAAAGTTTTAATAATACATATAATTATTTGACAAAATTGTAGGTGCCAACCTAGTTGGGATATACTTATTTTATAGTGATACAAATTCTCCAATTTTGTTTTCTCGATAAATCTATTGTTATCATTTTATTTGTAATTTGCAACATAAAAATTTCTAATTTTACTTATTTCTTGTGCTTGATTTTATATCATTTAAAATTACCAATAAAAAAATCATCAATTTTCTATTAAACATCATCAATTTCATTCAAAGATAAGCGAATTTAAAAAAATATATATATTTGAAATAAACCATTAATTCTTGAAAAAAACCTTAACATCAATTTTAAAAAACATTACTTTTAATTTTTCAAATAGTTTAAATTTTTCAAAAAGAATCTTAACTTCTACAAAATGATAAACTAGGCTTATTAAATATAGATTATTCTATTAATTAAATAGATTAATTTTTCAAGAAGAACCTTACTTTAACTTAATTTTTTTGTAAAAAAAAACACAATCTTAACTTCTAAAAAATTTAAACTTGTATTTATTTATTTTTAAATTAAAAAAAATAAAGTCAGCCCGTCCACAAAAGGGCTATGGGCGGGCCGTGGGCCAAGCATTTTGTGAAATGGGCTAGTCCGGCCGACCCAGCTACAGTGACGGGCCAACCAGGCCACGGGCCGGACTGGCCCTTTAGAGCAAATAAATGCTCGACCCGGTCCGGCCCGGCCCGTTTGACACCACTAATACTTGCTCTGGTTTTAATTTCTTTGCATTAGATGTAGGCTCTTGCTTTCAGGTTTATGCTTTAGTTCCTTCAATATACTTTCTCAGTTCATTTTCCTTATATTGCGCAGAGGGCTGTTGCTTGGGACATGTTGAGAGTCTATAGTGATTTCATTGATGCTCAAGAAAGACGCAGGTACACAAAATGTTCATTCCTGAATCCTGATCTTGGGATATGTCCTTTTTGGGTTATTCTCAGATACACTAACACATTCAAATATTGTTTTGGTTACATCTATTGCTTTCCTCGTGAGAAAAGCTCATTTTATGGTGTGATAGTAACTGTGTCTGGAACTTGTCAAGAAAATATGTTTGCACAGAGAAGACTATTTACTTTTTACCGACAGGATACTCGCGCGCATTATGGATTTTCCTCAGCTTCTTGTGATCTTTGTTCTTTTCCCTATAAATATCTTTTAGTCATTCAAGCAGCCAGGCTGATACCAGTGATATGTAGGGCCATTACTATAGTAAAAATAGTCATGAAACAAGGAACTCACCACCGCTTCTACTACCTCTATCGTTTGGATTCAAAGGATAGTTTTCACGGTTTCTCACTTTCACGGGTTAGTTTGTATGGATAGCCCTTTGGTTGGGGCAAATCAATGTCCTTTATGGTTAAGGGATAAAAATTTATCTGCTTGTACAATGTAAGAAGCAAATTGTTGTGTTCCCAGAACTGTTTCCATTTGGTTGGTGGGTTTGCTTGACAGGTTGATGCTCCTTTAAGTTATCAAAATATTAGTAGGTTTTGTGTATAATCGAGTGGAGGTTGGGAATAGCATATTAAGTTGGAGAAACCAAGCTTGGGTATGCTGGTAAGAAGATTGTAAGGGCTTAGTGCAACAGAGAAAAATAAACTAGGATCAGTTCAGGAGAAGAAAAATGCGACGTGATCTGTTGGACACGGAAACTCTCAAGGTTTTTCTCATGCGTCAGGTGAGTTGAACTCCATGGAATAGAACAGGAAATTGCAGGAATGAAACTAAAATTTTCCATTGTCTTCTCGTTGGTTATTTATTTTTGGGGGAGGAGGTGATGGTTGTTGGATTGTACTATATTCAACTCTGTATGAACATAGGAAGATGCCAGTGTCTTCAGATCATATTGAGTTGGGTCTTTTCTCAAGGAAGTTGGCCGATGTCCAAAAATATGTGGCCAAGAGAAGTTCTCTTTATTTTGTTGTCATGTGGAGCATCTGTTTAAAGAAATTTGAGAGTTTATTGAAAATCCCATTTTAAGGGAAATATTCTCATTTTTTCGTTTCCCTTCATCTATGTTTGTGTCCTGGATGATCTTTTATTTTTTCCCCTTTCTTGGATTTTGTTTATTCCTTTAGAACTCAGTTTAGTAGTTGCAAAAAGGTTTGTCTCCTGAGGTGCCATTTTGATCCTCTCTCTCTATGTATTGTATTTCAAAAAACAAAAAATGAAAAACTGGCCCAACAATGCATATCAGAAATGTGTGTGTGCTCACATGTGACTGTAAACTCATCTCAATCTTTTCTGGAGATGAATTCTTTTTTTGAAATTGTTGGCTACATCACGAACCTGTTGGTCATGCTAAAATTTAATCACATTACTTCCTCTAATTTTATATTTCCAGTGAATAGTTGCTGAATTGACTGAATTCTTATTGTAATCATTAAATATTCTTTATCTTCAATTTATTGGAACGCTGATTCTTGTTCTTTATCTTCTTGATTAGGATTGAACGGTTGGAATTGTTCGATGAATTTGAAGAGTGGTACATGATGCAGGCTAGTACTTTCTTTGTCCTTCTGAAATATAAAGATGAACTGGCATCAGTTGATTGTTTGGAACTTATTTATTGATAATCCAACATTGTAGACTATAACACTGACAACTTAAGGGTGGATAAATTGGGAATAGTGGGGCTACAGTTACTTTAATTGCAGCCCACGTTAATCTCTTATGTCTTCTGATACGAAATCTGACTGGCCAAAAATGCATTGCCACGAATTGCAATTTAAAATAATTGTAGGTCATCCTCAGTCCAACTAAAAATTTCTATTGAGGCCTAAAATACAATTTCTTTGGGTTTTGGTGTCTTTTTTCTTTGGTGGGAGAAGGAAGAGAAAAAGTAGGGTGGGTTGGGGAAACAAACTTATGCAGGTTTAAAAACAATATTCAATGGCCCAAGTTAGATCAAAAACAAATTTCATCATATGGTCCGGTAAAGAAAAAGGAAGAGAGACTACAAAGGTATGTTTTAATAGAGGGGATGCGTTGTATAGGGTTGGACTACAGAGATGCTTTGGGGTATTATTATTATATGGGATTTGACAGTCTTGGAACAAGTGGATGATTCTTTGGGGGTTCATTTGTGACTCAAATGAGTGGTAAATGGTTCAGTGGGTCTTTTCAGGATTTTATGGTCCCTGTTCAGATAGTGACAATATCTGGGGTATTATCGATACAGAGGTTACACAGGAGTGCCATTTTCCGACTGTTAAACAGGAGTTCCTCGCTAAGTTCGTCTATCATCACTGCCCAATTGTATTAAAAGCAGGTTGCCTTAGTAGAGGCCTCACAGACTTTCATTTTTGGAATATCTGGTAGAAAGACGAAGGTTTTGCAGCTTTGAAAATTGGGTTCATCTTCATTTTTCAATAAAATTTTGAAAACTAGATAACTATCAGTACTCTTGTGAGGGAGTCGCGTAAACTTGTTAAAGAGCGCTCTTAGCATTTTACCAACATATGTTACGTATTTCTTCCAATTGCTTGTCTCAGTGTGTAAAAGACGTTATAAGATTCAGTGAGACTTTCTATGGGGAGGTGTTGGGTACGGAAAAAAGTGTGTTGGTCCTGTGGGATAAAGTTTGTGAACCTGTTATGAGCGGAGCCTGGGTAACTGCAGGTTTGGGCCTTGGTAAGTGTATTTGGAGTTCTGTTACGGAGAGGGATCCCACCTAGGTTTGGGATTTTGAATCAAGCTTCTAATAGTTAAGTGGATTTAGAGGTTGTTGCGGGGAGGGATCCCATGTGCGTCAAGTTATTCAAAGTCACGTACGGGTACATTGGGGGACAAGCGTGCTGTCAGGTTTGGTCGGCATCTTGCTCGACGGAGGAAATGAGCTTAGAATCTTGTGCCATTTTTTGTGTTGATTTATCTAGAGGAGGAAGAATTAGAATGTTTCTGAATCGAGATGTATCAAATGTCTTGCTAGAAAGCAAAGTTCTATGATCTTTATATTTGGTTGACTGGTTTCCTTTTGTTTTAGTAGATTTTGTTAAATTTCTAGGTGATTTATTTAGGGTTTGCCCCATGATAGTGTTTCTATTTTCTAATTATCTATTTTCTAATCATAAGACAATGAAAAACTAGATGGGATTTTTAGCACTAAGCAGCTGGTATTGTTCTTATTGTGAAACACCATAAATCTGTCTAATTCTGGTTGCTTTGCTTAAATTTCATTCGGTTACAAATTCATAGGAAATATTTGTGTCAACTATTTTGAAATTTTCTGAAAACACCTACTTTGCAGGAACACTACTGTGTAGCTTATGCAATCAATGACGCCATGGTATGTCCCTGAACCGCATTTAACATTTCGATGCAGGTTGCAGCACAACATTCCATCCTCTTTCTTTTACTCTGGTTTTCCTGGTGTCATATAGGGATTGTTTGAAGATTTCGGTTTTGCTAAACACGAGCATGCCTCCATTTCACACTCTGCAGCTTCCCCATGAAAAAGAAACTAACACCCTTTCCAATGTTGTGGTCGCTGCTTGCTTGAAGAACATGATTGGTCCATGCAAAGTCACAGAAGATTATCAAATCAAAAGGATCGAGTAGATGATCACTTTTCTTATTCATATTTGTGCATGTTGTTTGATCATGTTGGGGAGTTTTCCGATATTTGTGAGACTGTCAAGCATTCAATTGGTATCTGTATTGTGATATATGAATATGTAATTTTGATTCCACGCCATTATGGTATCAACTACTTATTTTTCTTGCAGTAGTATAAGATCAGCATATACATCTTATGAAACTAAGAAAAACAAACATGATATCGAATATGTTGGGTCGATGCGTGGATATTGTGTTCCTATATTTTGCATACTAAATTGCAGGGAGTGGACTGCTACACCCTGAACCATTAGTCACAGGCCAAAATCTAAATTGTCAAGTGAGAAATATTCCATTTGGATATACTTGTCCAAACAGCGGAGATGGGACTCAAAAATAGTAGCCCACCCACCCCATTAGTCCCCTATTTGGGGTCGATTATTAGCCGATCGCAGAACACAAACACATAGTAGCCCACCCACACCCCATTAGACCCCTATTTGGGGTCGAGATGGCCCAGAGGGATTATTAGCCGATCGCAGAAACCAAAGCAGAACACAAAACACAACCCTCAGTGTGTAGAACTGAAAATCTACCAACTCCACTTTGTTTAAACGATTACCATAGCTTGAACTGAGTACAATACCAACACCAGCTATAGCCCAGTCTATTTCACATGCGTTTCACACCATGATAGTTACAATTGGGACGAAGGCTAGTGCCTCTCTGAGGACAATGGCCGAGGGTACCATATACATCAACACCAACATACCCATTCAATCTAGTAACAACATAGTAAGCCCAAAATAAACAGGCGAAAACAAGAATGATTTAAGAATGAAAAAAGTTTAAAAGGCGCTAATTTCGCCGAGGATTCAACTACATTACGTACTAAACTCCATATGTACTAGAATCAAGAACCGGGTATAGGATAGAAATTTCACCCATCAGCATATATAAAACACAGATCAACAAATTTCCATTTATGAACAGAGAGATGCCAGAGGGAGAGAGACCATAGCAGGATCAACGGGCATGTGCGGGTTTATGTGTGTCATTGACCCTCTAACATCACATTACATGAAACAATATATACCTTGAGCAAAAAGTACTTTTGGACCTCTATTCACGCTTGCTTACCAAAAGAGTACTTTCCGTGTGATGCACATTCTAGCACACTGAACAAAAAGAGAGAGAGAGAGATCTCATGGATTCCACTTTCTGGACCCAGCTTTGCGCATAGCTCGCTTTCCCTTGAAGCTATTAGTCATGGTGGTTGCGGTAATCAATTTTGAGGTAGAACAACTCTTAGGGGTTGAGGGCTCGGGAACTTCAAAAGAAGGAATAATGGAGCTCCTTTCATGATCTTCAACAGGTCCCTCAGGCTTCTGTGTGGAGACAATGTTAACGTCTTTCGATTTATTCGGATTCATCTTTGCTCTTCGATTATATATCAAAATTGTACCGCTGGGCTGCATATCATGAAAGGATATTTAGGCTTTTACGTCTATGCAAACATTTTAAGTAAACGGTATCCATAAATAAGCTCAATACAGATTACAGAATAATGTGGTAGCATTGTACTGCATTTGAAATGGACCCTTCTCTTACATGACACTCAACCAACATGAGCCAGAAACTCCTCCAAACATGTCGATTTTCTTTCTTAAAACTAATGCGTTCTGTTCATTTATTATGTTTTTCAGACCGCATGCACGATGATGGGCTTCTTTTTTAGAACAAATGTGTTCTTTTATTATGCTTTTCAGACCACATGCACAATGGGCACACGTTTCTACCGCTCAGACAACTAGCATTCTTTCTTAAGTATAACTTGTCCAAATAAAAGTTAGGATTCGGGAGTGCAATTAAATAAAGAGTCAATTTTAATTACTCATCAATATCAAGTCTTCTGATGTATAATAGATTAAAGTATCTACATATAATAATAAAGTAAATACCATATGTTCAAAAGCAAAACAACTATATTATATCTATTTCATCACATATTAAAATACTTCATCAATAATAAAATTATTTCTTAGAATAGACCAAAAGAAAAAACAGGAGCACATCAAGTTGCAAATCATTTTATGTGGTATTAGCGAACTCTTATTATGTAACACCAGAATCAAGCGCCAGGAGGAATCAAAACAGGCATATCACAAGAAAGTAAAGTTCCACATAAAGATCCTAATTAATCCTAGCCAACCTGCTCACACATAAAACAAAAAACAAGGATGGCAAAAAAATCATAGAGATGATACGTAAATGATTTATCATGGACATTCAAAACAGGTAGAAAACAGATTTAATTCAAATAAACCTATGATATCTAATTATCTACTAAGGCAGCATCTGTTATAATTCTAAAAACTTGATCACCATGGGAAGCACTTATGGTGCATTTTCTCTTTAGTAAGACCTCCAGAAAAGTTGTCTTCGTGAAACTTTTTCCATATAAAGATAAAACTATTAAGAAACTTAATTTCCCTTGTGTTTTTCCTGAAACCAAAGAGAATCCAGGAACATATACTGAAAATTCTGAAAACGCAATCAAACAGGCTCTTACATTTTTAGACGATCCTCCAAATGCTGGCTGACTTGTCTCCTCTACATGGTTCACCTTTGCAAGTCTTAAAGCTGCACTTTCAGGCATAGCCACATCAACCATATTAGCACCACTGTCGCTGCGTTCAATTTCAACATAAATCGAAGAAGTAGCAGCTTTAATTTCATCCTCATAGTTGAGAGGAGAAGTTGGATTTTCAGAACTCGTCAATGAATTATTACATGGCACGAGCAAGCTCAAGTTTTCAGTCGAAGAAAATCTCGAGGCATTTTCACTTAAAACCTTGTGGACTCGAGTTTTCATCTCGTTAACTTGCCACTGCATCATCCCAATCTTCCAAAAGATTTGTTCCAAGGAATTGCTTCCGACTTTAAACTCGCGGGATATCAATTCTTCTTCGACCCCGACTGCATTGGTACCATTAGATGTCTTCTCTGCATGAGCCCATGAAGAAGTCAATAGTTAATTTCTTGTAAGCAAACTGAAAAGTTAAATTTAGTTAATAACTAGATCAACTACTATGGCCACATCTAACATTGTGTGCATAGAAATTTCGAAAATTTTGTCTTGCTCGCTTCCGCTAGAAAACAGATATAACTTATATCTTCTAAAACAAAAATCTAAAGGAATATTAACAACATAGTATGGGAAGCATGTCAAAGTTTGCGTAATTTAATGTTTCTGAATAAGACTTGGGTTCATTTGATAAACCAAAAATTGTCAGGATTTGAAGTCCTCGATGATATTGATCAAATCATTCAGCAATCTTTCGCCACAGAACATAAACTACAAATTTAGAATTAAGACATCATATACACTAATTACTGTGAAGCAACAGACACAGTTACGATGATTAGACCCTGCTGCACATTAATGAATCAGGACTCAAAACAATATAGCATAATTCTTAAGGAGACCAAAGCAGTGGGCATGTAGTTTAAGCCAATGTCACTAGCAGCTTGGTCAATTGAGTAGGATAGTTGATTAAACAAATTAAAATATTAATGGTCCATGTACTAGGAGTCTTCATAAATTACTAATTTCATGTTTTTCCTGTGTTAATATTTTAGTATTATTAATACTTTAGTAAGATTATTCCACCAGTCTTTAAGTGAATCTTTGGGGTCATCTAAATCTAAATCACTGCAGGACCAACCTTTTCACAATTTAATGGAGGATTCAACCCTTGAGGTACTCATCGGATGGTTAATTTGATAGAACATATTTTTGTGCACTGAACTGTCCATACATATAAAGATATCCCAAATGATCATTGATTCCTCAGGTAGCAACTAAACTTTGTGGCCAACATATGGTGGGGCCAACACCCTCCAACATAAGAAAAGAAGTGTCTATTGTACTACCAAATCAGTTCGGGAGAGCAATATCTAAGATGCTATTTAAAAGAGTGTGGTCTGATCTCTTTTATACTTGACCTTAAATTTCAAATGACAACATTCTGATAAAATATTTACATTTCTCCTATCTCTTGTTTTTTTTAGTTTTCCTACATCATTAGTCTCCACCATTCTCCAAAAATAAAGGTTGATAACAAGGTCAATTGGAAATACATCACTGACATGTTTCAGTCCAACGATCACATTTCTTAAAAACGAGGCATGTTTACCACTACTCATTAATTATCTCGGAATCTTACCAGTAAAAAAGACAGAATGGTGGAGCAGGAATATTGAAAGATCACCAACTAAGTTAAATTTCTATCCATAAACAAAGAATTTCATTTCCCTCCACCAATGGTGTAGAGTTCTTTGCATCAGCTGAGGCGTGCATATGTTGTGGCCCCTACATGCAAATATTTTGCTTCCAATCCAACTGGTGTAAAGAACTCTACGGTAGAGAAAAACTTCACTATAAAACGAACACCTCTAAATGGATCTTTTGTCACATCCCTTGATATTATATTTAATTCTTTTTTTTTTTTTTTACATTTCATACCTTGATTGCCCCGATTATCATCTGTGCAAGCAGCATCAGCAGCGGATTTCTTATTTTCTGGAATACCACTAACCAAAGTCAAATGATGATCCAAAAATGAAAGGAAAAGGACAATGTGAAATAGATTCCATGATCAATCAAAAAACACACCAAAGTAGGAAAACAGATTATGCTGTGACATATATGATGCTATCTCTTCTGTGTCTTCAGCTCTTCTTCTTCTCTTCCGCTTCGGTACAGTGTTTCTTGGACTTTGTGCAGAAAATGGAAGTGATTCTGAATTACCATCTTCTGACATACAATTTTCCAACTGCTTTCTTCGGTCATATTCAGCAATCTTTCTTTCATACTTCTGAGCCTGGGTCTCAAATTTCTTAATTTGCAATTCCACCCACTTGCAACGCCACATCAAAGGTCCTATAAATTTCCTCCAACTAGACGCCAGCTTCCTCTTTCTGGAAAATGCATAATCGTAAAACAAGAGCTAAACATGAATATAGGCACGACTCACCAAGTCAGAATAAGGTAACATGGGTTCTACACCACATACCAAGCAAGTAAAAAGCACTTCTAAAAAGCTCTACAATTTACCCCCATCCCCACCGAAATAAACCCCCAAGAATAGGAAAATTTAGTCTTAAGCATCAAAACTATTCTTGAAACACTTTTGTACAGAAAGTCACTTATATCTAGAGACCACACAAATATTATATTTCAATATAAAATAAGAGACTATAATTTCACTGAAATTGACTGCAGAAAAGACACAAGTCAAACTTCAGAAGTATAAAATTAAAATGTTTGGTCACAAAACATAAAAAGCTGTTCTTCGTGAACATATAGCGTCAGGGCACCCTATCATCAACGTAAGCCACAACACCTTGTATATCGTTTATGGAAGCAAATATTCAATTAGTTAGCACACACAGGATCATTCAGACAAGCTCCCCCAAATTCTGTGGGCCCCATAGTTTCTTTTTCTTTTACATATATATATATATATATATATACCAAAATATTCTATATATTGAAGACACTCATGATGTAATTAAAATTAATTCAAACGCATTTACTGAAATCTATTTAAGCAGCCGTATTCCTTTAGATAGTTCATGGGTTTTGGCCTCATTTAAACAAATAACAGATAATATCCAGTTGAAAGAAATTACATGGTTTTGTAGCAAACTACCGAGATATATCTGAGGCAATTGGTGGTCTTACTCAAAAACAAAGAAACTTACGGAAAACTGATTTTAGAAGCAGGTTTATTGAAAGTTTACTTTAGTAGTGGGTCAGGGCAACGCTCTTTACCTGAATCTCGCCAGCAAAAATGATATCTTTAAAAGATATTGCAAAACAAAGTGAATTGGAGAAATTATTAATGCTTCTACACACTAGAATACTAGAGATCTAATCGGCTTTCTCAAGCAGTACCATCTAAACTAAATTTATGCTATAAAATCTCACCCCCAGCCTATTCTCTCCTCTCCCTTCTTTGTCTCTCAACCACACCTTCGACTTTCTAGCACTTACTCATATCACATGTTGGCATCAAAGTTAAATCGCTAATATGAAATTCCCCTCTCGATCCTCTCTCTCTCCTCTGTCCTCTTCTACTTCACTTCCCTTTGCCTTTCTGTCATCCAAAAATTCGGTGCAGTGAAGGCACACTCCGCAACTTTTTTAACGTTATAGTGGGGAAACACCTTTATTAGGTCAATTTGAACTCAACTAAAATAACAATGTTAGACGATGCAGCAATCAGCTACCAGCAACGTGATGCTATCCCGATCAATAGAAAAACAAAGCATACACTGTAGCAATCTTGTGGGGTCCTTCATAGCCACTCCTCAAAGTTTAAAAAACAAAAAAAAAAAAAATTAACACCCTGTATAAATAGTAGCATTTACAGGTTCAGGATGGTATCCACAGTTCTCAAAGGTTTTACTGGACGACTTGTAGAAGGTGAGAAGGGCCCTCACGCTGTTCCTAAAAGTTGTACTACTATCAATCCTACCGTGCAACATCTACCTACACAAGTTCGTTCAGGAGATAGGGAGGATCCAACAGAAGCAGAATCATTCAGAAACCCACTGAAGTGCAGCACTTGCTAAGTATCTCCTGCCATCCTCAGAAATATAAATGACATATGATGACAAATTGAAGCAATTGAGGAAATGAAAAATGCTGAAAATATGGTACCATCAAAATGTTGCATACCTCATTCGAAAGAGATCACTATATCCATCAAATGGCAATGCTGATAAAGCATCGTCGTACAATTCTGGATCAACTTCAGTATCACTAAAAGATGTGCCATCACTGTCGAAAGAACTTGAACTCTCAGTTAACTCTGCATCCCACTTTTCCTCTTCAGTAAGCTTGATGCCACCCGACTTTGCACCCTCAAGCATATTAACCCCCACATCCTGACTTCTACATGCTCCCTCGGTTGGTCCATTTGTTCCTACTTGCCTATCAAAACTCTTGTCTTCACGATTACTTGCACAACTTATGTGATCATTTTCTAGTTCTTTCATCGCACCAACAGGTTCTTTATTACCGGTGGTTTCTCGACAAAGGTATGATCTCCCTTTAAGCACTAGATCAGGACCCATATCTGACATTACCACATGATGCAATTCAGACGGGTTCCCAAATCATCATCAAATGAAGCTTATTCACCTGCATCAAAAATTAAATGTAAAAACCGAAATCAGAAATAGTAAATAGAACAATCATTCTTAAACAACTCATAATGAGAATCGTTTTTCTTTAACCGAATTTCTGAAACCTGAAAATAACTTGTAATGAAATTATAATAACAAACTCCCACCAAGGAGAAATTATAGTTTCCAAGAAGCTATTAAGTAAATAGATTTTCAAACAATATAAGGGAAGATATAGGAACCAAAAGGAGAGAACCCACATGAAAATATCTAGTTACAATGAACTAAGAAGAGTAGAAAATAAAAAAATGGATACTTTCAAATTTTCTTCATCACCCCAGAGAGGAACAAAAACATGGCCACGAAAAAAGATACAAAAAAACTATTCCCTAACAACTCAGCATTATATTCCCATAAATTTGCCTTTTTTCTTTTAACATAAAATTTTCATGAACTCGTCTGAAAACAACACGTAGTGAAATGATGAATAACAAACAAAATCTGCAAAAGATAAAGAACACACAAGAGAACATCTTTTGCAAGGTTTATTACAAGAATGAAATCAAGAAACCAATTTTATGATTCATCATCATTGGCAAAAGATGGAGACAGAAAAAGACGCATATGATTCCTTAACAACTCACATATGAAGTGAACCCATCATAATTAAGCATCAAAAAGCAATTAATTAGATGATAGGAACCAAAGAGAGAGAGAGAGGCTACAAGAAAAAATCTATTTCCAAAATTTCTTACACGTTAAACCGTATAGATTGAAAAAAAAAACTAATTTTTCAAAATTTGAGCACCTTAATTGCATTAATAAAGTAAACCCATCATAATTAAACAATAAAAAGTAATTAATTACCAAAAGGAGAAAAAAACCACATGGAAAAATCCATTTCTAAAATTTCTTACGAGTGAAAACACCAAATGAAATAAATAAAAAAAAAAAAACTAATTTATCGAAATTCAGGCACCCTAATTGCATATATGATGCAAACCCATCACGATTAAACACCAGAAAAGTAATTAATTACAAGATACAGAGTCTAAAACCATGAATTCAGAAGAGAATTTTGGAAACCCTAAACCCAATTGGAGAAGAGTGGAACGAAGAAGATTATGAAAACTCACAAAGGTTTCTTCAGGCTGAAGTGGATTTTCCAAGTCACGATCGGTAAACGGTTCCGGGGGACCCCGTGAAGCTGCAGTATCAGGAGAGAGAGAGAGAGAGAGAGAGAGATTTTGAGAGAGAGAGAGAAGGAGGGAGAGAGAGAGGGGTTGAAGAAGACAAGAGGGGCATGGGAGGACCAGCGGCGACCGAGATAGAAGAAGCAGAGAGAGAGAGTGAGGAGAGAGGAGATTTTTAGGAGGGTTTGTGATTTGAAGAGTTCGATTCCGCCATTGTGGAAGAGCTTCATTTCCGATGTAGCAGATCTGATCTCTGTGTTTGTATACGTATGTGCTGTGTCACCGTGAAGAAAACACTAGTGTGTGTGACAACAATGTTAGCAGTCTCTGACCGCAAATCAGCACCTTTAATTTTCAAATAGAATGTCCAAATTAAATTATTTATTTATTTTTAATTTATATATTTAAATCTTAACCGCTAATTAAAAAATCAGGTATCCGAATCTAGGGAGGAATTGTCTAAAAATCCTGCCAAAGAGCATTCCTCTATCCATTTAGGGCAAAGCAAAGAAGAATATAAATCAAGGAGCCATGTGACTTAAAAATAAAAAATAAATTATGTTTGGATTATAGATGATATTGGACTCACTATTCTGATTATTAGTCCAACAATGTAGAACTAATTATATGTTTTACAATTTTACCCTTCATAATTTAAAACTTCAAGCTATTCAATTAAAACAAGTTTAATACGTTACAAAATTTCCATGGGGGATCATTCCTAACCGAATAATCAAAATGCTTGCCAAATACAATTGATTTGCTTACAATCAATAAAGTAATTGGGGTTGTATTTGATAAGACAATACTGAGACATACTTGAGAGGATAAAAAAACATTTGGGTGCATTGTCTTACTTAAAAGGAATAAGGCGAAATTGTGTCAATCAATACTCTATCTTATTCATATGTGACCGTAAGTCTATGACATATATATGTGTTAAAATAATTGCAACTTAGCAATAAGCAATCATTTTGAATGAAGACTGAAACTAATATGACATTATCATCTATTTGCTCATTAGCAATAAGCAAGCAATTAAATTTAGATCTAAATAAATATTTTAAAATTTTAAAATAAAACCCAAGAAAAATTAATATAGAAACGCTGATGTTGTTATTTAAAAATAAATAAAACTAGATTTTGACAATATATATAAATAGACTATAGTAATTGGGAATTAGTTATAGTAAAGGTAAATTTTGGGTTTTCAAGCAATAGTCCAACCTATGAAAATCTAATACCACACCCCTAGGCATTTCCAAAGATGCAAGTAATCATTCCGCTATCATTGTTGTCATTAAGCAATTCTTAGCAGCTCACTTTCCCATGAAGGATCTTGGACAGTTGAAGTACTTCTTGAAATTAGAAGTTGATCGCTTTCCTTTAGGTATCTTTATATCTCAATACAAGTATTGTCGCGCCCCAAATCTGGACGAACCCGGGGACGCAAGCCTAATAGGGATATGAGGTACTAACGATATCACAAAACCTGCACCACTCATGCTACATCAATCCATCAACATAGTATGCAAAATAAATAAATATATCTACGCCAACAATGTAAGCAAACAAAAAAAATCTACACTGTAGCCTACATATGGCCTATATAAAAATAAATATCTGCTTAACCTGCATATAGCCCGTATAGATGGTAAAAATATCATTTAGCCTACATATGGCTCGTATACTAACAACAACAACATCATCATCAACATCAAAGTGCGCTACTAACAATAATATCCAAACTGTCATATCATATATTACTCTTT
>MKEJ01013177.1:0-16536 GCA_001753735.1 Embelia ribes
ATTTGGGGGCGCGACAAAATAAAAAATCAATTATCAAACAAACAGTTGCTAAATGTATTAGTCCACTAATATCTTATTTTATAAAATACTCTTGCTTTATAAAATATATAAATGAGCAAATAAAACAAATGAAGTTCATTAGTTTGTGCTTAAATTGACCAGAGGAGGCTGTGAAGATGATGCTTTAGCCTCTGTAGATGCTGGTGTGTTTGCTTTTTTTATTTTTCCATGCTCTTGAGGCTGTGATGGTGGCTTGTGTTGAATGTACAAGTATCGTATAACAACAAGTGGATCTATTATGTCCATAATTACCACACAAACTTGAAAGTTTCGGTATCTTTAGAAGCTTACCATTAGATTGTTTTTGTTTTGTTGTAGGCCACCCTTTCTTCACTTTCACTAGGGGTTTTATGATCTTCAGTTGCTTGATCTCGTCCGGAATATTCCAGTCAATATTATCAACTGGATATACTGTCTCTGCATATGAGTTCATGCATGCTTCTATCTTGTAATACTTGAGCCGATTAAGAAACAAACAAGATAATGTTAAGAACCTTTTAAAAACACTTAAGAAACACTTAAGCATCAGTGAAGAAATAGCTGAAATAATACAAAAAAATAAATATTTTCTGAATTTTTTTGGAACTGTTTTTAACTCATTTTCTAATAAAAAAACACTATTTCTGAACTCATTCCTATTTATTTCTTAACTCACTTTCTAACAAAACACTGCTTCTTAACCATTTCTTAGATGTTGCTTAACTCATTCTTTTCTATTTCTAATTAACAAATACGCTTGGACAATGAATTTTATGTTAAGAAAACCTAGAAAAGTTATATAGAATTTCTTACTTTGAGCATAGGTCATGTACTCCCACTTCCTGATGTCTACAGGGAAGTCCAGTGAGATCAAAAACACTACAAGTACAGGTCTTGTGATCTAAATCAACTTCCGCATTCTCTCCACCGGCTTGCACGAAATACTCGTCATTATTTAGTGAATAGACAGTGTATTCCATGGCCTTTTTGAAATCATCTCGGAGTTTTTGATTATAACGTGTAACTATCTGAGCATCATTATTGGTTGATAATTGTCTTCTCTGTTGAAACTATTCTTGTAAGGTAAACCTTAAGAAGTCAACCATAGTTGAGATCGGATATCTTCTAGAATGCCTATTTAAGCTATTGAAGCTCTCGACATAATTGATAGTCATGACATTGTACTATATACCCAGAAATATGCCCCGGCTCTATCTCTCGAAGCTAATTGTCTCCAAATAATCTGCTATTCGAGGATCATTCGCCCTGATTTTTTGAAAATGATGCTCAAATTATGAAACTTTATATGCATTAGCTACCCAAACAAACTCATTGTGACAATTATCAGTCTTAAACTTCACCATAATATTCATTTATAGGTGGTATATGCAGGCTCCATGGTGTGCCTCTAGAAAAAAAAATGGATAAAGTAGCAGCAATGCTTTGGTATTTATTCGAGACAAATATGAAATTTGGAACAAACCCAATTGCTAGCTTTAGTTTCGTTATGAAATAATTTCAGAAATCGTTATTCTTAGAGTCCACGATACCGAATGCAATTGGATATAGCTGCTCATTCGCATCCAATGCTATGGCAATCAACATATGACACACTCAGAGGCATAAACATGTACCTGAAAATAGGAAGTTATTTAAAAGATGACCAGTTTCAAAGAAACACTGCAGGAAAATTGATTTAAATTAGTGCAGAAAAAGTTATGAAAGAAAAATCGACGAAAACATAATGAAACATTGATAAATATTGAGAAACACCGAGGAAGCAACGAAGAAGTAGAGGCAATTATATCTGAAATGCCCATATTTATCTATTTTCAAATATGTAACCATGCCATTATTTCTCTTTCGCAACATATATAAGTATGATAGCAGTTTCTCAAATAAATCCTCAATAGTTCCTCTAACAGCTACTAAGGCCTTTTCTCTGGACATCCAAATCTTATGATAACTTATATAAAGACAATACATTTGCTTCATATCCACCATTATCTCTTTTGGCGAGTGTTCTTTGCAATAGTCGTAGAATTTGTCCTTAATGATATCCCCAATAACCCAAGCTGTTGCTCGTCTACTATCACACTGCCTCGACATGATTGAACATGTGTGATTATATACATATGTACGCACCTCATATACCTCAGACTTGTCTACTTTTACAGCTCGTAATCTCCACATGCACTCTATAACACGGTACTTCAGAACCAAAAGTTTTTCTGTTGACTTTATTACTTTGAAATCAAACTTCAAGGACAATGCATACTTATGTGCCTTCAATCGAAGTTCACTCTTATTCTCAAATAAAGCACTTACGTCAAATGGACATGCAAGAGGTACTATCTCCATCATCGGGTTTTCTTCTTCCATTTTCTCAAATGAACCAAATATAGAAGATGGAGTAGATAATGCTTTACTACTTGGAGCAGGTGATGTAGATGTAGATGATATTTTCATATTATGGGTGCTACTTTGTGCCCCAAGTATGTCAGGATCAGGATCCTCAATCCATATTGGTGCAATACTACTACAAATACTTTCCTCACCTATATAGTCATTAGGATCTAAGCTCCAGTCAATCCATGGTTGTTGCCTAAATTCATCTATAGACGTTAGCACATAAGTTTGTACTATTTCATGCTCATTTCCAAACTGTTGTCTAACCACTAAGAGGATATTATGTCCTTAATTTTTAAGTGTTTCAATTGACTTTTCTACTAAAGAGATACACAAAGTAATCAACACTAAAGGCTGCACAACATTTTTTCGTAAAAAGAAGTTAAAATCATCGTCTATCTTGATCATAATAGGAATATTCCATTTACTTTCCAACTTATACTTCACTCTAATCTCTAAATCATTTTTACATTTGTCATCATCAATTACCTGATACAACCTATTAATAAAAACTCATCATATGTGGTACCTAGTTATACATCAATACCACCACTTGCACCTGGTTTATATTCTCACTCTCCGTCAATTTTTTACCACTCTCCATTATATTGAAAAATAACAGAATGAAGTTGCAGAAACAAAAAAGATCACAAAGGATATTTTAGGTATCAAGAGGAATGAAAATATTATAAAAAAAAAGTGAATATAAACACTTAAGAAATAGTAACACTAGAAAAGTTAAGAAAGGGTTAAGAAAAAATGCAGAAAATATCAAGAAATAGTTACCATAACTAATGTTACACATGTACTTACAATTATTTAGTATTTCAGCAAACAATTCACTAAAACACTTCCCTACTTAAATTCTCTTTTTCTCAATACTACATTTTTTTAACTGAAAAGTTAAGAAACAATGAAGAAACTGTTGAGAAAATTAGCAAAAATATTACGGAATTAACATAAGCTGCAGAAATTCTAAACAACTAAACAACAATGTTCAATTTCATCAACTCACAAATCTTCACAATTTCAGATATAAACAAAATGTTTTCAAGACTAACAAAAGTTAACATATAATTATCAAAAAGATCACATGGCTGTAGAAACTATTTTTAAATTACTAGTGCCATTGACTATTAGATATATCAAATGAGAAATGCCAAACTTACTGCAATTACATGATACAAAATAGTACTTTATTAGTGGAAATAGATACACCTCACTTTGTGTCAAACTTTCGAAGATGACATCCTAGGCATTAAAATTTTCAGATATTGTAACCACGATTGGTGTCTCGGTGTCTCACAAGTGGGGCAAAAGCAATAATTCATGTTAATGGGGAATATATATTTTTTGAGCGGGTCATAAAAAATTTATTCTAGGGGACTAGAAATGAGTGACATTGATGCCCAAAAGTGACTTAGTGTACCTTCCCATTCGAATGTGACTTGGATTTCCATTCAAATGAACCCCACAATTTGCTAAGGTCAATATCATGAATGTCAAAACCATTATATATATGTACATAAACATACACACACATACATAATTTATATAATTATCATAATATACTCATATACAATTGTGAATATCCACGGACCTAAAAATTTAATAGGAGAAATTATAACCCCTCACAATTATAAAAAGTACACAAGATATCTTATCTGTTACTGTAATTGTTTTTTTTTCTTATGCAACTTAAACCTCTTCCCCTAAAACTTTCATAACTTTTGGCTCTCTTACGAATTTTTATATGATGTTCAATAGTCTCATATCTTTATCTTGAGTTTGCCACTACATCAAATCTAAAATAGCAAAATCAGTTAGACACCACTTGAGTTTACGCCACTCGCTATTGTTTTTATCCCAGTAAGCAATTACTAGCTGTTTATGATATATAAATCGGACATGTTACATGAACTTGAGGTACTTTATTGCAAAATAACATATTTCTAAACATGTCGTATCTGATCATGCGTGGTATTATTATCGCGATATTTATGGTATAGAACCACACTGAGTTTGTTTAAAATTTGTTAATTATTAATTATTGATTTGACTTACCCGCTTATCCATATTTGTTGGGTTTTTTGATTTGATCCGTCCACTAGTGAGGAGTGTTGAAATCTTATCCCACATTGTGATTTGATTGAATTAAATTATACCATATTGTTATCCCTTAGGCAAAAAAAAATAGGGGTGTAACATGTAAAAATAAAAAGGGATTTATTCGGATTAACAATAGACTTGGAGGACTAAATTGTAATTAAGTGGAAGTAGAGCGGAAAGCTTTTCACTTCCTATTATGCGTAATAATAATTACATTTAATAGAGAGAGGAGGAAAACTTGCTCAATCCGAGAGGAGAAGAAGGCCGACAGAAAAACAAATAACGGATTTGGACTCCATGCCTCACCCTCGTCGTTTTAACATAAGTAATTCTTACAAACCCTTTGGGTTGTTCATACCTAACTTTGCCCTAATTCATCAAAAATTTAATCAAAGGGTGAATTGATGTTACACTTGCGTTTTGACAACCAATTTTTAGTTTTAGGTTCGTTTGTAGGAGATGAGCCGCGAGAAGGAGGATTTAGAGCATTAATCCCAAGCTTTTCGGAGGATTTATCTATGTTTACGCAATAGGTACGTTGCAAAAATCTGTTAACAAATTTATATCAAATATTGTATGATTAAAACTGTAAAATTTGGGACATACTATCCGTTGGTGCTATTGGCGCATTTCCTTAACGTTTCAGGATTTATTTTGACCATTCTACGTTTTAAATAAAATTTTCCTCAAAACACAAAATTCGTACATAAATGAAATATCTTTCTAAGGGTTTATCATAAACCTCATTTGAGAGACATTATCAAAATACTGAACTGCGATCATATTTTCTGTTATTCTCTTGGTGACTTGAGCACTTTGGGTTTTATTTTGATCTTTTTATGCTTTAACTTAAATTTTTTTCAAAACATAAAATCATATATATATGAAATATCTTTCAAACAGCATATCATAGGCTTTAATCGGAATTACGATCTGAGAGAAATTGCCAAAATAATAAACAATTATCACGACTACAACTTAAAAACAATTGAACTTGATCGTACATGGATGTGAACCTAAATAATTAAATGATGTATCAACATTGTTGGCATGCCTTATGAGTCCGTATCTGAGCGTAGGCCTGGCTGTGATAGATTTAGGGAGTCAGATAGGCTACTCCTAAAATTTCCAGAGGTATAAGACTAGAGCAGTTGGCACACGAAAAAATACCCATTCTGTGAGGAATGTTGGCACACAGGCTCTTCTTTTGGTGGTGGTTGGCAGGCAAGTTCTTTCTATGGTAGCCGTTGGTACGCAGTCTCCTACAGTGGTCATTGGCATACAATTTTTCTATAGTGGCTATTAGCATACAGTCTTTTGTGGTGACCTTATTACATGAGTACTCATACCTTGACCCATAGTGTGGTTGTTGACATTGGAAACATAGTTTCTAAGTGGTCGATAGGATGTGTAAGGATTGTATATCCCAATAGATAGTAGCGATGTCTTATAGCATGGTTGGAGGGTAGCTTTAGATTCTCTTTACAATTTTTATGCATAACTTTACTTCTATACTTTCTTTACATTTATTATTGATGTCACATGCTATGTTATCATACACTGCACTTTTCATTAGAATTGTGGTATTGTTTTTGACTCGTGCTTGCTTGGTGGATTTTTCTATTGTTTTGCATGAAAATGCCAAGCAGTACCTGGGACTGGGGAGCACGAGACCCGTAGATTGGACATGTTGGAGCTCACTTGGGAGTTATAATTTTTATTACATTTTAGTACTGGATTTAGCATATTTTTCAGACAGTAGTAGACCTATGGTCGGGATGAGTTATTTCTTTTATTTCTGTTGAATAATGGTGTAGGCCATAAAAAGTTTTAATAAGACCAAATGGATAGTGAAAGTTATTTATGTTTGGGAGCAATTTGGCATGTATTTCATAAATATTAGTTATTTATTCAATATTTAATATGAAGATGGACCATTTTGCATAATTGGGAGTGGTTAGATATCCCAGGACATTACAGTTGGTATCAAAGCTTAAGGTTTACGACCACCTTGGGAGCTGTAGGTTATTGGGTCTGTCAAGTAGGAAATTTCAAGTGAGCTACATCTAGAAGGTCGGAGTAGGCATCTAGTAACTTGGTTGCCTTAAATGCCTTGTATGTTTTGTGCGCTTCATTTGTATCTATCCATATTTCATTGTTTTGTGCACGTGTTTTATATTTAAAAATCAATAGCCTATTGTGATGGATGTCGACACTTAGTTCTGTGTTGGATAGACAAGGGATGCCTTGTAGGCCCAATACAGATTTCTGTCAGTAGACAAAGTTAACGACGAGTTATTCGGGTTTCTGTACTTATTTTTCTTTAATGTAGTGCGAACATGTGATTAATTTTAGGTGATTTTCCTTCAGTTTAGATATGGCACACGAAAAATACGGTGGATATGAGGGAAGTAGTGGTCACATTGGGGAACATCCCGACCTATACCTGTTGACACTCACTTAAACCAATGAAGTGATTGCACCTATGAGGGTACAGGAGGAGGTTGTTATTAGGGGAGAAAAAATCAATGCTAATAATGAAGGGGCACTTGAGGAGGCTCCCGCAATTGTATAAGTGGTGGATGCAATTGGACCCACTTTAGTAATGGTAATCATTGACTTGCAATGGTTGATAACATTGATGGCTCAACAGGTTTCTCAAGCAGTGAAGGAAATACTTGAAGAGATGGGATTACAACAGACCGGTGATCCATTTGTTGGGGTTCAAATGATGAAAAGTTAGGGATAACAGTCAAAGAGAAAGAGCAACATCCGGGGTAAGTAAAAAAGAGGTTGGAATGATGGAATATCGGACTCCCATGGACAGTCGGTTCAACGGCCTTCCGCTATGGGGGTAGGGTTGCTGAGCACGGCCCAGAAGGTTTGTCATAAGTGTAAGAGAGAGTGGCACATTTTAAGGTATTGTCTCCTTTATAAAGGGCAATAGGTTCGGAACTATGAGGCATATGCAAAGTGTTTATCTAGAGTTGATCACACCGATTCAGGTTGTTCGTATCATACCACTAGCACCACCAGTCATGCCGGCTCAATCTAGCAGTCAGTAAGTGAATGGAAACAGAACCATGTTACCTACTTCTGCTTTGGCGGTACCAATGCTCCTGCATGCGTTCCAAGAAACTCCTACCACTCTAGTAGAGACTTCTGGTCTTGGAGATATCTTGTTAGACCTTCAAAGTTGGTAATGTATTATGCCATGTATACATTATGTCATTTTGAAGATGATCTTAGTATTTTAGATTAGAGATCGTATGATGCTGTGACTTGTTTATAGAAATTAAAAGGACTAGGAAACGAATATTCTATAAATATATAATTTGGAGATGATATAATAGTAAGATTATGACAAATACAAAAGAAACTTTACTTCTTTAATTTTGGAATGTCTGCGTAGTCACGTTTGGTCGAAAGTTACGAATCCTGAAGAGTCGAATTCGTTTGGTCCAGAAATATCAAGTTGCGATGTGCAAAAAACAGTTTGATATAGTTTGTGCTTGGAATAACAGATTCAACTTTAGATAAGTTTGTTTGGCCTTATTGCATATGACATAAGATTTAGCTAAATTTAGCTTAACATGAATTGGTGGATAACATTAGGTGTCTGTTGGAGTGTAGAACTTGAATGAGAGAAATTCGGAATTTTGAACTAATGATGAAAGTTGTAGACTAGTTTTTATTAAGTAATTCTATTTATATTTCTATTAGTTATACAATGAATTTTTATATAATTATTTATTTATATTTTTCTTCTATCTCATCACTTCTATTCCCCTTTCTCTTTCTTTACTTCAAGAAAATTTTAATTTATATTTTTTATTTATATAATATATTAAAAAATTAAATTAAAATTAAAAGTATAAACTAAAAGCTAATAAATAATAAAAAAATTATTAATATATTATTAAACAAATAACATTTCATAATTAAATGTATTTGTATGTGTAGAATTTTAAGTATGAAATGGTAAGATATTTGAAAATAGTATTTTAATTTAGTAAGAAATTTAATAGATAATGTGATATTGAATATAAGAAATTGAAATTATGTAAGATAATAAAACTAGAATTTTCTGTACTTTAGAAAACTTTTCCAACCGGTGCGAACGCGCTTACTTTTAGCGTTTTCTATTTTCTGTCCTTGCAACAGCGGTCATTCAAAAACTCGGCAGAAAAGCTTGGTGGCTCCCACTTACAATAATCACTGAGGAATTTAAAGAAGGGTAAATTACACTTTGCCACGGTAAGGTTTCTGAATATTTCAAAATACCCCCCCAGGTTTTGACAATTACAGTTTGTCATTATCTCAATTCAAGTTTGATTTCCATATAAAAGATAACAGTACCCTACTTGCTATATTTATTTTTATTAGTATTGAACTATATCTAAAAGATTGAACTAATACCATTATGTTCAAGAAAATATATTACATTTATGGATATTTATGAATAAAAAGTAAAAATGCAAATCACGTTACTTCATCTAATAGTAAATTTATAATATATCACTCTCTAAGTCTTACGAGACAATGGGTGCTAAATAAAGGGTATTTTGGTAATTATATAAGTTTTTTTCAGAATATAAGTGGACTTTCAATGTAATTTCAGAAACCTTGGGGCTTTCTACAGTTGTCAGAAACCTCATAGGGGCAAAGTGTAATTTATCCTTTAAAGAATTTAGACCTGAATGAAGCTAACAAAGACACAATATTTATTAACTTTCCCAAATATATATATATATATTAATAAATAAAAGATACAATATATATATATTTCTTGATAAATATTTGGCATTCTGTATTTATTTTTAAGGATAGAGATTTTATACACACATATATATAAAATTCTTACACACATTTATTCAACATTTGATACATAAGAGAAAAACTAATAATATTGTGATTAATAAATAATCTCTCAACTATGTGTAAGTAATTTCTTTCTTACATGTTTGTTGATGTGTGATATATGTAGTAATTTTTAATATATTTATATATAAAATCATTATCCTTATTTTAATAAAAAGCAAGTTAAGTAACCACTTATTGCGTTTAAAATTTATCATTGGTGAAGGAGATGTAATGACTTGAAATAATGATAGGAGTGCACAGAATAAAGTAGAACAATTTAAAATTTATCACACTTTGACTAACATTCTTCCGCTTTTTCTATTTCTTTTAATTGTTGACTTGTACTAACTAAAATCCAAATTCAACTTCAATTTTTAGGAATGGAAATTTTCTCATTGTGGAAGTCATGTCATAATAAATTGTTTCGAGTTTTGGCTAAAAACATTTATAAAGTAAAATATGATTTGTCTCATTTTTGTCCCCCAACACTTTTTAGAGTCGCTCCAATGAACTTTTTTTGCATTTTGATTTGAGCTTGACTCAAATTCCACCTACTATTCTCTCTTTGTAAGACAAAGGAAAAGGGTGATAAAGTACACTTTGCCCAATGAGGTTCCGAATATTTCTGAATACTCTATGAGTTTTCTAATATTTTTTCCGAAATTACAATGCAAGTTTCATATAAAAAAGATCATATTATTTCTTATTTTCTCGCCTTATATCTTTTAGTAATTAAAAAAAAATAGAGGAAGGCGATCATATTAAGAAATTTATCTTATTAATGAATCAAATTTACAATTAATATTTTTTTAAATTGAAAAACTAGGAAATGTGGGTTTGATATGATAGATTTTTACAATATTATGTGCCATTTATGCAATTTAAGGTGACTTTCATTTTGCCCCAAAAGTTTTTGGGATAAGCACAATGATTATATAAACCCCATGGGGGATAGTGAGATTTCATAAATTTATTGGGGTATTTTGAAATGGTCAAAAACCTCATGGGAACAAAGTGTAATTTACAAGGAAAATATTTTATTTCTATATAAATTATACATTCTGTTTTTTAAGAAACAATACAGAATGGTTGCTAGTTAAGAGTTCGATAATTTATGGGTCATTTGCAATGAACATATAAACCTACGGGGAAAGTATAATTTCAAAAACCATAGAGGGTATTTGGAAATAGTCAGAAACCTCACGGGTCAAAGTGTAATTTACAGTAGATACTATAAATATGCCGGAAATCAGGTTATAACTTTTTTTTCTTTTTTTTTTTTTAATTAAATTCCAAAAGAGTTATAACCTGATTTTACACTAAAGCCTAATTTATTGGGATTGGACCCATGTCGGAGGTGATTTTGTAGCTTTTGACCATCTTTTTTACAAAGTTTTTTAAGATTAAACTTTTGCATATAAAACTTCCTTTTTTATTTATTTTCCCCAATAAGGCTGTGAAATTGAACTCATTTCCATACTATAACGTTTGCCTAAACTAAATATTGTTTAGAAAAAAAATTTAAGCGATAATTGAAACCGAATAAAATTTATTCTCTTCCAACCTTTTTCATTAGTTTCATTTTACTCGCTCGTTGCTACCACTCGTTTTATTTACCTTACCATTAAATTCTATGAAAAAAGGCCACTAGGTATTTTCACAACAAATTGTGGTCGCCAAGCATAATGTCAATAAAGATAGCTATCACGCGGCTTAATTAGTTACTGTGTCGATAAAATATTTGCCAAAAATATTTCGAACATAGATAATTTGTTTATCATGAATTTAAATTTTTTTTTATGAACTTCATTTTTATGAGGTTTTAATATTTGAATATGTTTGGGATAAACAATGATTAGCCGGAGACAAATGATAGGGTCTAAAGTGAGACAAATGTGTAAGTGAATGAAATTAAAGTGAACTCCAAAATAATAATAATAATAATAATAATAAAGGTTTTTTTTCGTTAACTAATTGTAATCAATCCGGGACAGAGAAAAGTTCAAAGTGTTATATCAATTTTTATGCCCCACTAAAACTAATTAAATTGTTTTATGGCAGTTAATACAGTTTCTTGTTTAGTCAAACTAGAATAAACCCTTTTGTTTTCTTTATTTTTTTTCTTTTCTTTCTATATATTGTTGTGGTTAGTAGTGCTGATGATGATAAAGTTAGTGACCTCTCTTATCTATCTTAAAACTTTGGGGTTTTAATTTGTTAATTATCTCAAATAAAATATGTAGTGATCCATAATTACCTGAGAACTATATTTGACCGGCAAAACTTATTTCCACTAGAAACCGTTTCCTGTACAAAAATTCTCCATTTCTCAATTTCATGGTGAAAACTCGCTTCTGAAAATTTATCTTTCTATAATAAAATACGAAAAACTGAGAAACTTGTCATTTTTAACCACCTTATCAATATTACTTATGCTATTTATAATATTACTAAAATTATTTTTCATAAGATTTGTAAGCAACTTTCTAAATACACATTTTTTTGAATATATGTTACTAATTTTACAGTTTTGTCATTTTTTATTTATTTGATTATATATAATACCGAGACTCGTCATTTCCCTCATATTTATAATCCTAAATGTCGGTTCCGTTCCTTTCTCCGCAACTATGTCTTGATTTACTCAATAATTTATAATATCTTGCCTGAAATGGATTCATTTGGTTAAAATTGCATAAGCTTTCGTACCTGCTGATTCTACTGCGATCACACTATTTGCTATTGATGTTATATTTTTGTTACTTTCTACAGAAATCATAAGAATTAATTTTAGCAGAATCAAATGTTTTCAGTATATTCGACTCTACCAAAGTCGATCTAATGCGGTGCACCGTATATTTTTTTTCAGAGTAAAAATGTAGTGCCGATAGCAAATAGTATAATCCCAATATAATCGCTCCTAATATACTGAGCACTACCCAATTTATTATATTCACTCCATGGGCCTTATAAATGTACCAAGCCATAAAGTGAAAAAAAGCAATCGTCATACGTATGTATTATTCTCTGGTTTACACAGTGCTCATTTTTTTCCCCTAATAAATCCACTTAGTGGGAAAGTGTCTTAGATTAAAAGGGGCCTTACCGTGTATTATAAAGGCATCCCAAAATTTTGAAATTCTAGATGGACACTTTAAGTCCGTAAAAGTTAGTGAAATCATTATTTTTGTTTATTAGTCAAAGCAACTGGCTTCTTATCTTTCTTTTCTTTGTTTAGATGGTTACTTAATTCCCTAATTTCCTTGGATCAATGGAAATACGCATGCTTGAACCATCTTGGCATGGTTTAGAAACAGAAAAAGGGTTTGACTAATTTGGCATTTGATGACTAATTAGTAGAAAAATTTTATCTTGTTGAAACAAAAAAATTGGATCCCGGCGATGCTATTGCTCTCAATGAACTGCAAAATCATATAAATCATATAGAATAGGGCATATTTAATATAAATTTGATCTACTCTATACAATGATGCAGAGCCGAATTGTAGAATTCTATTGCTCATTGTGAGCAGCAAAATTCCTCTTTCCATAAAATTTTAATAAGCAACAAGATGCCTTTTTTCAAAAAAATTTATGTAGAAATATTGTAAATTGTAGATTCAAAATCACTAGTTCCATTTCACGGTCAAAAGTGACGGCTAGCATGCTTGATCTGTTTTGGGCTAAGTAAAAATACATGATTTGTTTGTATGACTAAGTTGTACTTGCCTTTGTGCCATTTACATTGGTTGTATCTCGAATTGGACTGTAAATTTTCTCAAGGTGTTCCGATAGGAAATGAAACTTGTCGAATTTCAATATTTTGATATACTCAATTTGTGTTAGTAGTTGGGTACTTGATTTGTTAACTAGAGAAATGTTCGATTTTAAGCCCAAGAATTGAGCATTTCTTTGTCAAAGCATTCTAGAGTTAATTAGTTAACGTTTAACTATGGATTCACCATCAATATGTTGATATACATGCATTTAATATAATAATACATATTATTTTTTAGCACAAGTGGAGTCGAGCCATGAGTTTTCTTAATCAAATCGAGTTTGAGCTCAACACGAGCCTTGAACTTGAGTTGATCTGCTCATCTCAAATACAATGATCCAACAGAATGCGCCTTTCTCAATTAGCAATATTCAGCCTGAGTTTCGGGTCGTTATCAGAGCTGACATGGGGGCTAATATGAGATAGAATCAATTCCCTTTCCTAAATATTACATTCCGTATAGCTTGGCTCCCTCAACTTCTTATTTTAATAAGCCTAAACATAAATTGTTAGTGATAATAATGTA
The DNA here is from genome assembly GCA_001753735.1 of Embelia ribes. Taxonomy (NCBI): domain Eukaryota; kingdom Viridiplantae; phylum Streptophyta; class Magnoliopsida; order Ericales; family Primulaceae; genus Embelia; species Embelia ribes. Next base: position 13,725 of record MKEJ01013177.1, read on the forward strand.
ATTCATATAAAGAATGAGGACTAGCGTGTTATTTCATTATTCTAGAATGTTATATATTGTGTATATAAACATCTCATAATATCATTATAATGATTATTTAAAAAAAAAAAAGTATTTTCTCTCTTAACATAAACAGCTGACTGAGGTCAAAACTCTAATTTTTCCTTCTCCACTCCGTCGGAACACCAGCCCCGTAGGTCTTCCATCGTCACTCTTCCTCGACTAGCTTCGATAGTCCACCACTCCCGACGACATCCCCGCCCCAACTACCCAAGTTGCAACCCTTGATCTCGCCGAACCACTATGGCCTCCTTCGCTCCCTACATTATTAAGCTTCATCATATTGCCACCGTGAAACTTACCCAAGAAAATTACCTTCTACGGAAGGTGTTGACCCATGGTTTATTTTCAAATTAAAAATATGCATTTTTTATGATAATAAAAATTATGAAAAATATACAAGTCTTGTAATATTATTGTACTAACATTTATATCTAGTGTTGGGTGTAAAAATGTTATACAAAATTTGAAATGTGATAAGGACTTAATGGTGTGAAGAAGAAATTCAAAAAGTTACGGTTCGAGGCAATCTTGAAGTTTGGTTTTTCAGATTGTCCTAGGGTGTCCGAAGGATCCCTGTCGCCGGACAGGTCACCAGATCACATATGGCAAAGTTGTTGCATGGAAAACCAAAGTGCTAAAAAATCTAAGGGACACCATTATGTTCGATAACCGTCCATCAGTTTTTCTGCCGTCGATAGGTGACTCAAAGTCTCCAGACGGTTGTAGATAACCCAATCTTCAAAGTTAAAAAATTACGGTTCGGCGTGAAGACAAGTGTGTAGCCCTTGGCACAATCTTGTTCCCTCCAAATCTATTTAAATACTCAAACACATTAAGACAAAGTGGTTCACATATTAGAAAGCAAGATCAAGTTCAAGATTCAAAATTGAGCACTATTCATCATCTTCCTCGTAACTTCAATTTCAAGCATTTACTTATGCACACAAACCATTCATTATATTCTCATCAACGCTTTTATATAAACTTGAGGGAATATATTTTAACTCGGTAAATTTTTAAAGAAAGCCAATTCATTATTCTTCTTGATTTTCCATCTTGGGTCAATATTTGGTATTAAAATGGAACTCAAGAAAAACATTTCCGGCTTTATTACCGTTGAGTTTCGATCCATGGCAAAATTTATGAGTAACAGTGTAGTTAAAGGTTATTCAACCTCAAAATCTCCAATTTTCAATGGCTCAAAATATACATATTGAAAAATACGCATGAAAATTTTTCTCACCGCATATGATGTTGAGACTTTAAAGAGAATTGTATATGGCTACACTCATCCAACAAAAGAAAATGAATCAAAAGAAAATGTTCCGAAGAAACTAAAAGATTTTACACTGAGTGAAACTATGGCTTGTCAAATAAATGCAAAAGCCATGAATGCTTTGATTTGCACTATAGACGCTACCGATTACAATAAAATTTCATCATGTTCCACAACCAAAGAAATTTGAGATAAGATATAAATCATATACGAAGGTACGAAACAAGTTAGGGAAACACGCATAAACATGCTTGTTCATAATTATGAGCTCTTTTGCATGAAAGAAAATGAGTCCATTTTCGACATACACTCATGATTCACTATCTTAATTAATGATTTAATAATGCCTGGTAAAATGTATTCTTCTAAGAAAATAGTGATTAAAATTTTTCGATGCTTACCTCGATCTTGGCAAGATAAGGTCACAGTGATTCTCGAAGCACACAACCTCGAGAAATTCAATCTTGATGAGTTGGTTGGTTCACTAATCACTCACAAGATAACAATAGCTAATGACAATGAACAAAAGAAAATGGACAAAAATAACAAAGGGAATTCACTAAAAAGCACCATCCCGGAAGACTCGTGTGAGGAGTCAAGCAACGATGATGATGTGGCTCTCTATTCTTGTAGGTTCAACAAGTTTGTCAAATAAAACAAGAAAATTGGACTAAAGTTCCAATGGAATGACTTTAAGAAAGGAGGACTTTTCAAGTAAAAAGATTTCTCCAAAGATGAGTCTTTTAAATCGAACAAACTAACAGTTTTGTAACGCCCCAGAAATTCACAACACTTCCCTAGTGCATTACTCACACAACATCACACATAATGAAAATGAATAAATTTCAAATAAACATTTAAGTTCTCAACATCTCATAAAATATCTTTTGGGGCTAAAACAATTGCCCAATTTATTTGAACACATCAAAATCTCATAACCAATATCATCTTGGCTCGATAGCCTACAATTTTAGAAATAAACGAAACCTTATTCTTGAAACACAAATACGAAATATAACTATTATTCTCAGATCCGAGTGAGCTCCACTAACTCTAATCCTGTATGTAAACTCCACCTATTCCTTTCTCTGCTTGGGATACAAAAGAAACCCAAATAAGCGGTTAGTTTTACCATACTTGCGAGTAGAACAATAAGAAAATATATGCTCGAAAACATAAACAACCAATGGACAACAACATATATCTCAAAATAACTACTCAAGGAAGAAAATACTCATATAATAATACCACAATTATTCTCTTTTTCTATAACCAGTTGTAATGCCCCAATTCTAAAACATAAGTCTTAACATGAAGAACTATAAAAGTCATAAACATCTGATAATACTGAAAAGGATAATCCAACATAATTCCAAAACTTTGGCCTTATTATCATGTTCTCCTGGCCAAACATCAAAACCAAAGGAAATAATACTAACATCGGTAGCAGTTTGAATAATAAAAGGGAAACAA
>MKEJ01013192.1:0-10861 GCA_001753735.1 Embelia ribes
TTATTTCTGATATATCGAATAGTGTAATATTTTCCAATCGGGGAAAGTGTACGGGATATTGATATATTATAAAAATGTGACGTTTACCAAGTTTATAATATGATTATGATCACGAGTTCTGCATCTAGCCCGTTTATCCATTTATCTGCCTTGAGGGGAAGTGGTAGAGTAAATAGTGTCTGTACTTATTTGGTATTGATATTATTCTTAAGAGTTTTTATCTACTAAATATATTAAAACTTTTATCAAATAATAAAAAAATTATCGAATTTTACTTGCAAAACACGATCGTGTAATTTGACATGCTTTCTTTCTTTCCTTTTCCTTTTCATTTAGTCACAAATGAGTTTAGAGCGTGACATACACCATTCATATTGTTAATATTGTCGATCCTTGAACATGTACAAACGCATCTCAAATGCAAACACATTTTTATATGTACTCTTTTACATTTTTTATAAGGTCTGTAAAATAAAAAAAGAATAAGGCCTGTAAAATAAAAAAAGAATAAGTGGTATAAATTATAAACTAGGGGACTAAAATTGTAATAAACCGAAAGATGAAAGGGAAAGAAAACCATCCGATCCAAGAGGAGTACTCCGAGGTGAAAACTAATTACGGATTCGGAATCTTCTCGTCGTCCCCATCGTTTTGACGTAAGTATTAATCTCCAATTTTTCGGGTTGTTCAAGCCAGCTATTATTCTAATTCATCAAAACTATGTTAAAATGATGAGTTGTTCAGATTTTCATTATTTGTGAGAATTCACGCTGGATTTTGATTATAGGTTCGTGTTTGGGTAATAAATCGTAGAGAAGGGGATTAGGGTTTGAATTTTGAGTTTTCCAAGGGCAATCATTCATATTTGCATAAGGTACATGGCAGAAAACTAAGTACAATTCTATATAAAGCATTAGCATAATTTCTTTTTCTGGATGGTGGTGAAATTTGTGAAATTATATTGTTTACGAAGTTGATTTAGCCTATCGCTAGGTTGTTGTAATTGAGCAACCGTTCCAACGATTGGTAAGACTGTTTGAACGGTTATGTTTACCCTTTCGAACAACACCATCATTAGAATAGTAGTAATGAGTTGTTAGAATAGTCTGATGCAAAGAGGGTTAGAACTGAACCTGTATAAGATGGAAGAAGTAATAATGTATTCATGTTTAAATCAAATTAAATAGTGAAACTATTCGTAAATGGACGTTATATGATTAGGAACGTGTTAAAAAAAATGACATCGTTAAGCTACTATTGTGATTGTATATCTTACGTGTTGGATTGAACGTAGGCATGGATGTGATATAATTAAGGAATAGAATTATTACCCTATATTCTTATATTGTAGGTAGTTATGATTGTGGGCACATGGAGGAACGTATATTCCGCAGTGTTCGTGGCACGCAAATGAACGTATATTCCGATGCAGTTGTGATACACGGAGAAGCGTATATTTTGTGGTTGTCATGAAACACGGAGTTCGTGTTGGTCGTATCTTGTGAGTACTCATGTCTTGATTCTCAAAAGTAGTCAATGGCCTCCAAAACAATATTTTCGAGTGGTCATCAGTATGTGAGAGGACATTATATCCAGGATATTGGATGTGATGGCTGTTAGATTGTTGAGATTTGGTTAGCTGTAGCAATATATTTACAGCTGATACTGTATAGTAATTTTCTGTACATTCACATTGTCATCGCATGTTATATTTTTATACATCTCTAATTTTTTTTAGAATTGTATACCAGTTTTTTATTTGTGTCTGTTTAATTGATTTTTCTACTTTTATTTTGCATGAAAACGCCAAGCAAAATCAAAGGTTGAAAGCCATGAGAACTGTAAATAGGATAAGTTGGAACCCACTCGGGGATTGCTAGACTTTATTATTCATTCAGTACTTTATTTCTTTTTTTTAGACAGTTGGAGACTTACAAACCGAGTTGGGATTTGATTTCATTTATTTTGAATAATGATGTATAGCCAGAAAAAATATTATAATAAAACCGGTTGACTTATGTTTGTTACTCTTACATTGGAGCAATTTAATAATAAAGTACATGATTGTTAGCTATTTTATTTGATTATATAATATCATTGAGCGTAGTAACATTCTCGGGTTACTTGAAATTCCGGGGTATTACAAGAAACAATCATAGTCAAGTGTTAGAAATGCATTCCTTCATGGGCATCTTGAGGAGGATGTTTATATGCAACAGTTGCCTAAATTAACACATTCTTCGTTTCCTTATCATGTGTGTAAACTTTGTCGGTAGTTATATGGCCTCCAGTAGGCTCCTCGGACATAATATTCGCATTTTAGTCAACTTATGTACTTGCGCAATTGCGGTCTAGTCGCTCGGATTCATCACTGTTCATTTTATACACTAATTATTTTCGCAATTATGCTTTAGTATATATGGATAATATTATTGTAACAGGCTCTTGTTATCGAGCCATTTCTCATATTATTTTCGAATCTTCATATGGCTTTTACAATTAAGGATTTTGGCCCATTACATCATTTTCTTGGGATCTCAACCTATTCAACTCCCAATAGGTTGTTGCTTTCTCGACAACACTAATCATCTCCATCGTACTAACATGGTTGATGCGAAATCGGTTACATCAACCATGGCTGCCTTGACCATTCTTTGCTAGTTGGATAGACCTTTCTTCAACCACCCAACTTTATTGGTGCTCTACAGTACCTTGCTATCAATTGCCCCACTGTGACATTTGCCGTCAATCTGGTCTGTCAGGTTTTTAATTTATCTTGCCTTGGTTACTGCATTGCTGTCAAATGCATTCTGTGCTATCTGAAGCTTACTATACATTATGGTTTATAACTTCAGTATAATTCTTTATCGTAGCCTTATGCCTTTTTCTATGCTGATTGGGTAGGGTGCTCAGATGATTATCGTTCTACAACTAGTTATTGTGTTTTTCTTGATGCTAATCTCATTGCTTGGTCCTCCAAAAAGTATACTATTGTTTCCCATTCTAGAAATGAGGCTGGTTACTGTGTGATTGCTCATGCTACTACTGAGCTTTTGTGGCTTTGTTCTCTTTTTCGCGAACTTCGAGTTCCGATTGTAGCTTCTACTATATAACTCACAACCAATTCTTCTTTCTATACTCCGACTAAACATATTAATATACATGACCATTTTTTCGAGAGCAAGTTGCCGCCAAACAATTGGATGTTCAATTTTTATCTAGTCCTGATCACCTTCCCATCTTGTTACTTTCTAGTATTCTAATGTACACCCGTTGTCGTCTCGATTGAGTTGGCATATTGTAACATCTTCTAAGGATTGTGTTAGCTATGAATTATTTCATTTTTATGATATGTTTCCTTGTAGATAAGTGTATATCTTATCTTTTCTAATGCTTGTATGATTCACATTATTATTTATATAGAGAGAGAGGTTGGCTACCGTATTGTGTATGCCCAAAATCATTTTCACATAATTCTTGTAACTCTTTAAAAATGAGTTTTTTTTCTCATTTAATTTATCAAATGAGAAATGTGAGGCGAGAAACATCTACCATCAATCTTTTTATTTTAAGAATATTTTATAGGATTGCAACATTAACTTTCTCAATGGGAAAAAAATATTATTTACAATTTATCAATTAAAAAATACTTTTTCCTCTTAAAATAAAATGGTACACCTATATTAGAAATATGTGTGTATTTAAATATACTTTTCTTATATATAGATTTTTTTAAAGCATAGAAATAATTTTCAAGAAAATTTGATATGAAATATTTCTACTTTATAAGAGAAATAACTTTCTAAAAAAATAGATTTACAAATTAAATGAGAAATGCTAGTTTGAACAAAAGTAGACCGAGAAAGGGGTAGGGATGAACCACAACACCCCCTGATTCCCGAAATTTCTCCGAAATATCTATAGAAAATTTGAAATTTTTTTATTTCACCCATAGACGGACCCCTAAAAAATATATCTAAACCCTTTATATATAGCTCAAATATACATGGCCCCACTTACCCGTGAATCCTGTGTCCACTATTGTACTTACATCTCCACAGTTATTGTTACAGCAGCTACCGCCGTTACTTAAAACCTTGGTCCTATCGTTAGGTTGAAACTGAGGGACCAAAATGAACTTCTACCAAAACACGAGGACCAATATGCAGCTTACCGTTAACAACCCCATCCATCGTTACCCTAAATCAAGGACAGCTGTAACGAGAGAGAGAGAGAGAGAGAGAAGCAACCATAGCCAATAAATTGCAGAGAGGGAGAGAGAGACCAAATAAAAAGGGGAAAATAAAAGAGGGAAAAAAAAACAACAACAAAAACTCAGTCATTGGAGTGCTCATAATAAGTAGCAAAAAATTCATTCTCTTTTTTCATTTATTATTCAAAATAATAATAATAATAATGGAGAAACAAGAACCACCAAAAGCAGAGGAGCTTCTAGAAAAGATCCGAATCCTCGAAGCGGGTCAGGCCCATCTCACCCACGAGTTGACCCGGCTCCACGTCACCCGCGCCCCCAAGCCCCAACGCTCCCACTCCGTCTCCCCCCAGCGCCGCCGACACGTGGCACCATCGCCGTCGTTCCGCCACGCGTCGCCGCTGCGGAGGGAGAGCCGGCGGAGCGAAGGCTGCGGCGGAGGACCGGCGGCGGTGAAGTTTACGGATAGGCAGTATTTGAATATATTGCAGTCTATGGGGCAAGCCGTTCATATATTTGATCTCAATGGCCGCATTATTTATTGGTAAATTATTTTTAATTTTTTGGTTGTTTAGAGCTTTCACAACAGAATTAAAGCTTTCTAGATATTAGTTTAGTGAATTTCTCCACCGAGAAAATTACTTTTTATAATTTAATTATCTAAAAAATATTTTTTTTCCTGCCAAAATAACAAAAAGCACCAACATATTTGATAAATATTTTCAAAATTTTCTCTATTTATGTATTGATAACTTAATCGTATATAAAGTTTAACCTTCTATTCCGTGAGAAAAATGAATTTATAGAAAGTCAGATTTAGGAATTAAATGAGAAAGGCTGGTGTGAATGCTTTCATGTGCTTTAGGCTCTCATGTGCTTTAATAAATTAATTCTTATGTAGAAATGAGGTGACGAGTAATTGAGCTACTCACGAGTAGGTCGAGCTCAAGTCCCTAAATACTGGGGCTGAGATTTGATTGTGAATAAAACGAGTTGAGTATGAGTATGTTGATATACTCAATTCAAGTTTCGAGTCGAGTTTGAGCAGTGGCCTACTTTACTTATTAGCTCACTTGTATCTCGAAGTAAAGCACAGATCAATTTTTAGATTGATAAATTTAATTTCTATATTTTGTATTTGTTTATGATAATTTTTATGACATTTTTATTTTAGGCTAGTTGTACCAGAACTAAATCTATGATCTATAAGTAGTTGTTAAAAAAATATCACTTCTTTTGATTATTTATTGTTGGAAAGAAAATTGTTGTAAAAATTTAGACGTAATTATCGAGCCCGAGTCAAGTTGAGCTCGATCATTGGGTCAATCGAGGAGTTTGAGCAAAACCCTAGAACATGTACATTCTTATGATTAAATGATTTTGTGAAGATGATGTTGACTGGAGCTTATAGCCCTTGTTGTTTAAACATACATTGAACCTAGAGTATTTTGTATATGAAGTTGAGTGTGGTGCTCTTAAATGATATTTTTTTATTGCTTGAAATTTGAAAGTATTAAAATGCAATTGTGAGAGTTCATCTATAGCCTAAGTTGAGTGTTGACATTCTTAATTTGGATGTAGTGACATCTTTATTATTACCAAATTCACTCACGTTAATCTTCTCCTTTTAAGTTGTAGTTCAATCATTTTGTTGGTCAACCTTTTTTATTCTTTTAAATCTCTATTCCCTTCCGTAAATTAGGAACTTGTAATCATACAGTTTGTATGAGAAATTTAGTGTTAATATACCTGATGTGAAATGACACTAGTTTTATGCTAGTACTACGTTCTTCCAAGCACATGTCAATTTTTTTTTGTTTTTTAACTTTTGTTTCTTCTAAAGTTGGCAGGAGTTGAGATAGCATTTACAATATAGGAAAACGTCGTATAATACAACTTAAAAACAAATACTAAAAAATTTGAATACTGCCTATTGCTAGACCTTTTTTCTAAAATGATGGGCTATGATCCGCCAAATACTACATGAAAAATCCTGTGATAAGAACTTCTAATCTTTGCACCATTTTGGTGCATATCAATCTATGTAGGAATCGGACTGCGGAGCAAGTTTTTGGTCATTCTGCATTAGAAGCTCTTGGTCAAGATGCGATTGAACTCCTCACGGATCCAATGGACTACCCCATGGCTAATAATATAGTGCATCGCGTGAAGAATGGGGAGAGTTGGAAAGGCCAATTTCCTGCTAAGAACAAGAGGGGAGATAAGTTTGTAGTCATTACAACGAATACACCTTTTTATGACGATGATGGAACTTTGGTTGGTATTATATCTGTATCTAGCGACTCAAGCCCTTTTCAATACGATAGTGCAGCATTTTCAGGCTCAAAGTACTCTGAGCGAGACTCGAGCTTTAACCGGACTAAGAGTTTCGCATCAGCCAAGCTTGGTCTTGACCCTCAGCAGCCTCTCCAATTGGCAATTGCATCAAAGTTATCGAATTTGGTAAGTGTTTTTTGTTTCCGTGCTTTCTGTTGTTACTTATGGTGCTTGTTCATTGGAACCTAAAAGCTCGTTCTCCTTTGTATGGCTTGCTTACAGGCAAAAGTAGCTTTTTTGAGTTTATCAATCTTCCTGCTTTTGGGAAGTATTGTTTTCCTTTATCATTAAATAATAGATAAACAACAAATAAGTGTGAATTTGACTAAGCACTACACATTTTAAAAATTTTGAAAACTCGCTTGCTTTATGTAAAAGCAGATTAAGGTACTAAAAACTGAGCTTATCATTTGTCAGCTTTTTATGTAACTTAAAAAAAGAGTGAAGTTTTCAAATGGCATTTAATGAATAAGTTGCTACCAAAAAATTCTAAGATGACATGGATTGGATCAAAACTCTAAACAGGCTACAAAGGTTAGCAACAAGGTGAAATCGAAGATGAGGACTGGGGACAACAATGCATATCATAGCGATGGTTGCCATTCCGATCATGGATCAGATGCTGGTAATTCCGATCATAGAGACGATGCGAATTCAAGTGGGGCCAGCACGCCTAGAGGAGACTTACCCCAATCTCCATTCAAACACTTCTCTAACGACGAGAGTGAAACCAAGCCTGGAATTCACAAAATCCTCTCCTCCAAAGCGGAAGCTTGGATGGGAAAGAAAGGGATTACGTGGCCATGGAAAGGGCATGAGCGTGAGGCGGTGGAGACGAAGTCCACTCGTTTTGGTTGGCCTTTGTTGAACCATGATCATGAGAATGAAAATTTGGATGAGGGTTTTAGACCTACGAATAATGAGCCTTCGGGGTCGTGGTCATCGTCGTTCAATGTTAATAGCTCAAGTAGTGCAAGTAGCTGTGGGAGTACAAGCAGCGGGGCAGTTAATAAGGCTGACATGGACTCTGATTGCTTGGATAATGAGATCTTGTGGGAGGACTTGACGATTGGAGAGCAAATTGGGCAAGGTAAATTTTCTTTCTTGCTGACGTATGTGTAAACTACAGGTTTGTACAAATTTGAGTTTTTTTGGTCTTACAACTTAACAATTTTCTATTTTTTCCCCTTCTTAACTTGTCAGGTTCTTGTGGAACAGTATACCATGCTCTCTGGTATGGATCGGTATGTTCCTTGGGTTGTTTGAATCTTGTTTTTCTATAATTTCTCCAATTATAATTAAATGTATAAGTTCAATTATCAAACAGAACTGAAAATGTTAAACATTGTAGGTGTGCAGTGCAATACCGAAGTAGTAAGTTCTAGACATGTTCAAAAGCAAGACTAATATAACTTAATCATGGACCCTCTAGATGATGTGGATTTTACGTTGTGTTTCATTGAACTATTTTATCGTGCTTCTTTAAGATTGTGAGTAATTTATTATCTTGCAGGACGTTGCTGTGAAAGTTTTTTCCAAGCTAGAATACTCGGATGATGTTATACTTTCCTTCGGACAAGAGGTGTGTTTAACTAGTTATTGTGTCATTTGGTTCTCTTTAGCTTCTTCCATGAATGAATGTAATCGTGTAAATCTTTAACTTTTTACCACATTCATTTTTGGAAATGATTTTTTTGGTTTAGTGTTTCTTTGTTTAGTTTGCATTAGATAATGATTTAACTAATGATGTATTGGCTGACGAGATGTTTAATTTCTATAAGGTATCTCTTATGAAAAGACTTAGACATCCAAACGTGCTACTATTTATGGGTGCCGTGGCTTCCCCTCAACGTCTATGTATCGTTACAGAGTTCCTTCCACGGTAACAACTCATCCTTTTAACAAATTTGAATTATAAATTTTTCTCACGTGCTCTGGGTGTTGTGCCTTACATTTCTAATCTTTTGAATTATATGAACTTTGGCTTGCTAGAAACCTTTAATTGATGTTGTCATACACTTATGTTCAAAATTATATGTTCATTGACTGAAGGGGAAGCTTGTTCCGGTTACTACAACGGAATTCAAGATTAGATTGGAGACGGCGCGTCCACATGGCTTTAGATGTTGTGAGTATTACATGATCCATAATGCATATAAATACAATCATTTGAGTACAAGAATAATTTTTTCTAGGCTAGTTTTTGAGATCCCTATTCTACTTTCTGTTTTGAAGTGATTCTTTTTGCTTCCAAATATAGCTAAAAACTTAACCACAATGGGTTTTATCTTACCAGTGACAGAGACTATAAAAAATGTTCAAGCTAGTCCCAATGGAGCAGTTCATCAATTATTGATAAATCATCTTTGTGTCGGTAACATTTGTGCAGGCACGCGGCATGAATTATCTTCATCATTGCAACCCACCTATTATTCATCGTGATTTGAAGTCTTCGAACCTTCTAGTTGACAGGAACTGGACTGTGAAGGTACTTCCTTATTTCTTCTATATCATATGGTGACTATTGTTCTCAAGTTTTTATCTTTTTCTCATCCCTAGTATATTTTAAACCGAAATTGAGTAGTTTTATTGATTTCTGTTGAGTAGGTTGGAGATTTTGGTTTGTCACGTCTCAAACATGAAACATATCTCACTACAAAAACTGGGAAAGGAACGGTAAGCCAACTAGCCTGCACATCCCTCCCTTTGGTTTCAATATTCTAGGCCTTGTTTGGTTCCAGCTCTTTTAATCCAAAAAGAAAAGAAGTTGCTTTTGGAAAAGCATGAAGGAATGGCTTAACATGAAGCTAAGATTGGCATTGGTACTTCGTAGGAGAAAATTTTGTTTTGGCTTGAAAAAAAGGACCGATAGAAAACTAACTTCTGGTTTATGGACTACATTAGGACTAAAAAACAGCTTTAAAAGGTCCTTAAAAACCATTCATCTATTATATGCACAGCCTTTTTTCCCTTAAAAACCATATAACAGAACAGATTTAATACCGAACTAAACCCTTAGTTTTCTTTTGTTTCGTGAGGCTTGAAAAATAAGGTCCTTAATTCATGTGCAATGACTTTTAACTCTGTTTGCAGCCTCAGTGGATGGCCCCGGAAGTTCTTCGAAATGAACAAGCAGATGAAAAGTATGCCTATATTAAGGACTCTTTTTCTAGTGGACATGTTTAAGTTTGCATATATTAAATTAGTTGATCACAATTTTTGGTTTCAAAATTTATCAGGTCTGATATATATAGTTATGGAGTGGTACTATGGGAGCTGGTTACCGAAAAGATCCCGTGGGAAAATCTCAACTCTATGCAGGTAATCGGAGCTGTCGGATTCATGGACCAGCGTTTAGAAATTCCCCAAGGTATCGATCCACAGTGGGCCTCTCTCATTGAGAGTTGTTGGCACAGGTTTTCTCCCCCTCCATTATTAGTTCTTTTGATTCATACAAGTAACCATAACAGACCGAAGTCAAAATGCATATAAACTATAATAGCGGAAGTCATTGCTAGTAGAATGTTACGTGCTCAGATTTGAGATTTTAGTTGGCAGATCACATACATATTTTTATTATTCTTGCTCGCTTTTGATTGAAATATATACAAATCTTTTTGATTTCTACGATATTCAAATGAACATAAATCACTTTGGTGTAATTAACTTCTACTATTACATGAAAAAAATAACAGAGAACCACAGTGTCGGCCAACGTTCCAAGAACTGCTAGACCGCCTTAAGGAATTGCAGAAACAGTACACGATCCAATTCCAGGCTGCTCGTTCTGCCACAGGAGACGTCCAAAGAGATTTACATGGTGCTGTTTAATCCGATACAGTCATTCACATTGATGATTACATAATATTCGATACAAATTGATGCGACAATTTTGCATAATCACTGCATCATTGTTGTACAAAAGTATTGTAAGAAGTTTCAGAAGATGGGAGTGCATTTCATGTGTGGTTAACTTCGTGCCTTATCCTCGATAAAGATAGTTACGTCGCATCATTCTGTACAAAACAGCATATAAGCTTGTTTAAACCCGCAATTCGGGCAGATCTTATCGTAGTTGTGAATTTGTGATTCACGCATTCAGAGTGATGATGTGGAATATTTTGAGGTTTGTCTTTGCATCTTATGGTTTATTTGTAATCTCTGTACAACAGCTTACAGATATGGATCAACATGTGTATGTAGGTGTCCTTTTAGTTCAACAATGGCACCACTTTGTAGTATTTCAGACTCTGGTTATATATGAGCACATGTGTACTATATTTGTATGTGATTCTGGGATGCCAAGAAAAT
>MKEJ01013193.1:0-14648 GCA_001753735.1 Embelia ribes
TGTCAAAATAATCTCTCCATCATTTAATATCTTCATCTTTTACCAAAATCTTGTTATTCTCACCCTTTATGCAACTTACGCCATTCAAATCCTTACTTTTCTTATCTTTCACTCTTGCAATTTTATACAACTCATTTTCTCCCTCTTTTGTATCTAATCTTCTAAATAGTTCCTCATGAACTTTGGATTTTGCATCCCGGATGACTTTTTTTTACTTCCTTTTTTGTTTCTTTGTATCTCTCGTAAGCTTGAGAAGAAAGATCTACATACGGTTTTTATTGATTTGAAGAAGGATTATTATAAGTTCCTAGAGAAGTACTTTGGTGGGTTTTGACAAAAAAGTCTATCCCTCTTGAATATATAAATGTAATAAAGGACATGTATGAGGGTGCAATTACCAATGTCAAAACGTGTGGTGGCATGTTGTTTAGCTTTCCTGGTACAATAGGTTTGTATCAAAACTTAGCATAAAGCCCTTTCTTATTTGCAATAGTAATGGACGAGCTGACTAGACACGTCTAGACTGAAGTGCCGTGGTGTATGTTGTTTGCTGATAATAGAATTTTAGTTGATGAGACCAGAGAGGGCATAAATGAAAAATTAGAACTATGGAGGCATACTCTAGAGTCACGCGGATTTAGGTTGAGTAGATAAAAGCGGAATATATGGTGTGCAATTTCAATGGACGTGTAGTAGACCAGGCAAGATGGATGAAGTAAAGAAGTGCTTCCAGAATTTTATGTTATCTCAATATGCCTTTACGACTAAAAGGAAGGTTTTACTAGATCACGATGATGATGATGATGATAAAGTGATTTGGAATTAGAATTAGAGTTATTCCTTACAATTGAGAGTATTATAATAAAGGTCAAGAAATGGGTTAGATTTAGGGTTGAGGTTAGGTATTTTAAGATAAATTGTTCAATTTTTTTCACTTGAGATTAACTATGATTAACATTTATTTTGTCTAATTTCGTTCAAAAGCATTGCTTCAGGTTAAAATTGTATTATAAGTTTTCATCAAAAAGAATTATTTCATATCTTGTTTATTATACAAATAAAGAGGCAATATAGGCTTTCCATAAACTTCAAATGTGACAGGCTTTGGAGTTGTAATATTGTTATTGTCAGATATCTCGGGGTACTAAATTGTAATTTACCCTGACTTTTGTACGTTTTTATAATGTGCTATAATATGGTTTTATCTCCTATATATATAAGCTGGGTATATATTCATGGTAACTTTTTCTTGTCCCTTTTCTTGACTGAGCATTATTTTTGCAAACTAACTCTAAGGTTGGAGGGCACATTATTTAATTTATTCCCAAGACTTTAAGCTTTTTGTGAGATTGTTGAAAAAGGAAAAAATGTCATTTACATTCCTAAAGCAGTAAAATCAACCATACCCGTTTCCCTTAGTTTTTTCAGTGGCCACAAGGAAAAGACCCTGTTATGGCATCATGTAAAAGGTTTAAGTTTGTGAATAGCTTTCTTTTAATAGAATTCCTTTGGATGTTCTTGTTTTCAGGTCGATGACTCCACTTTCAATAATCTGACAAGTGCAGTGGACCTGCCAGACAGCCTTTTGCATTTTAGGATGAACTTAGTTGAACTTTTGGTGGATATTTGTCAGCTTTTAAAATCTGATACTTTTACTCAAAAGGTGCTTCTTTCAACTTCTTTTATTCACAGATCAGTGGAAAACTTATTCACTGCCATGCTAGTTTGCTGAATAAGTTGGTTAATCTTAAAGCTTAAATTTTTTCCAACTGTAATATATTTTTCAGTTAGGGATTTGGTAAGAATTGGAGGAAATTTAATTCATATAATCTTATGCTTGCATAGGCCTTACTCATTTGTATCTTAATAAACTGTCCCAAGAACAAAAGCAAACCAGCCCTTATCTTGAAAGTGCAACTGGTTGTTTTCAGAATTACTTTCTTTTATTCCTTAACAGGCGACATGGAATATCATTTTCTATAAAGACAATTTCATCTGTTAGCCATAATGTTCGATTCTGAAGGACATTATGTGGAGTCTGTGGCAGCAGATAGAGTTTTATTTAACTTGGTGCTTGATAACTTTTATCGTGATCCAACACTTTTGGTTTCAATATCTTATTCAGGTACTCTTTGGTGGTTCAATGTATTCAACTACACAAGTTCCTTGGAAAGAGGTGGAGGCTAAAATGTTTGCCCTCAATGCGGTGAGTGCATGTTAACGTACCACTGCTAGATTTTTCATGGCCTTAGAGATATTTGCTCCTAAATCATATGCCGTGAGGCATATTTTCAATAATACGATATTAGGGTAACAAACTTATATAGTTTGAGATGTTTTAGGGATTAAATGAAGGTGAAAAGAAATTGAGAATATATTGGGCTTCTATGGTAGGTGAGGTTTAGTTGCCAAATATGTTGAAGAGCTTTATGGATCTCACATATTCTAGCAGATCAAACGAATACTCTTGAGTAAGTTATCCAGCACTCCCTATTTTGAACTTTGGAGGCTCATTAGTACTAGTGAGACCATCACAAGCCCCCAAGCATCACACGTGAGCAATGAAAATTGACCAGCCTTGAGAATAAGGTCCACGTTGAACAATTTCTTTCCTAAAATTACAATGGTACTGTTGATTTTTGAGAGAGGAGAAATTGGAAAAGAAGTTATGGGAGCTTTTGAAGAGCATTTTATCCGTTCAACTCCAATTGGATCATTGATTCTAGATAAATATCTGACCTCACAAAGTAAGAGGCAAATTATCAGGTTTAGTGGCAAGTGGACATCTGAAGCAACACTGGCAGTATGTTCACACAATTTCCTTTTGGAAGATATATATATATATATTCAGCTGTAGCATGAAAGCTATCATGACGTTAAGTATGTTCACACAACTTCCTTTTGATGATATCTAACTTTCAGGGTGTAAAATTGCTGTTCAATAATTAGAAACGGATTGGCTGCTGCTTATGCATTGATTTTGTATAAGTTGTATTCCGCAGGTTGCTGAAGTTATAATGCAGGAAGGTCACATATTTGATTTTTCTGTGATCATGAACCTGGTGACAGTTTTATCCACTGTGGCTACCAATGGACTCAAAGGCTACATGTGTATTGTAGGTCCTCGTGCTGCTTCCTGTATTAGAATGTGTAGCTTCCGACAGCAAACTGACTTACCCAATTATGAATATTTTTAGCATGAAAGGAGCTGTTATGAGCTGGCATCTAATTAGTACTCTTATCCTTGCGACATTCTAGGTATACAGATCAGTTGCAGATGTTGTTGGGTCCTTCTCTAGGTGGATAGCTGCTCTCCAAACCAATGCTAGACCTTTACTGTAAGACAACCTTTCTCTATCTTTTGGCTTTTATAAAATGGATCTTACATTAATGAGTGTCACACCCAAACTTTGAAAACTAGAAATTAGGATGCGTAGAAAGAGAAAGTTATTATAAGTTATTACAAGGTCAAAACCATGTATTGTTGATATTGTAATGGTGTAAGATACAACCGCCAAATGATATTCTTGTTTTTATGGATAAATGTTTGGTGCACTAAAAGAAAAGTAAGCTCGTTTTTTAATATATAAATCTATAAACCCATTAGTATGCACATCATTAAAGGTTACTCCGCGCAACATTTCACCACATATGCCCAATGTGCCACTGGCGAGAAGTGTTTGTTTCAAAATTTTTATCATGACGAATGTATGGTCTTACAAGAGACTTTTTGCAACTATATTTTGGTCATAATGATAGGATATTGCTATGTCTAAACACGTAGCATAAGCACCTTAGATTGTCATACTGACTTTCAGACACATTTGTTTTAGATTTACTGGAGTTTTTGTTTCCAAAAAGCCTATGTTTTGTGTTTGGTTTTTTATTTTGATTTGCTACTATCAGACTATTTCTTGCTGCTGGGACTTCAAACCCCCTATGTTCTAGTGCTTGTTCGACAGCTTTACGTAAACTTTGTGAAGATGCTTCTGCAATAATGCATGAACCCTCAAATTTGGAAATCCTAATCTGGATAGGGGAGGTGAGGTGCTTCTGACAGAAACTTGGACCATCTTATGTTCTAGATGTGCTATTTTCAACTGTTGCATTTAGAAAATCTTCAAATTAACTTTTTACCTATTATGTTTTGGATTTTTGTCTTAAGATCTAAATTTCTTTTTATAGGGTTTGGAGAAAACCTACTTACCTCTGGAAGACGAGGAGGAAGTTATAGTTGCAATTACCCTAATTATTGGGTTGGTTACCGATAAGGATACAAGAAGCAATTTGTTGGCTCGAATGCTTTCTCCTACTTATGATGCAATAAGAATACTTGTAAGCTTAAAGCTCCTTTCTCTCTAGGTTTTGCCAAGGGGAAACAAGTTCAGATAAACCCAGGACCTGCTTGCACTGATGCGTGCTCTAATTCCATGTTAACTGATGTTCTACCATCTCACCTGAAAGATTACCCTGTTAGGGAGAGGCGCTTTATATTATCTCTATTTTAACACAGCATGAAAAGAACTGTGAACCTTCTGCTGAAATATTCAATATGATGTACAGAGAGCTCATCCATCGTTTTTAGCCTTGCTAGTCAAAAACAGGAGCTAGTTTGTTAGTGTATAAATGTAGTTATGATTAATGTCCAAAGACTCTAAACTCATGCCTGCTAAAGCAATATTTTTCTTCAGATTGAGAATGACTTTGCTAGTTCTTTGAGGGAAAATCCTGCTGCTTATACACAAGTAATCAATTCTGCCACTAGAGGGTTGTACAGGTATGTCCTCTACTGACTTTGTTAAGTTGGTGAAATGGAGTAGAAGACATTTATGCTTTTGTTCCAAAACCCTCAAATTCTTCAATGCAATTTGTACAATTTAGGTTTGGTTCCCAAGAGCATGGTTCTGTGCCATCTAACATTTCTTGTCCTTTTGTTGAAATCTTGAAAATTCCTTCTAAGATGGAATATATGCATGAGCTGTGCCTTCTAATGTTTCTCGTTGTTCAATATTGTATGATCAGACAACCCTGCCTTAATTTAAAGGACCCCATTGATCATGCTCCAGTTCTGCCCATGTTTTCAGGGTGGGAACAATACTTAGTCATCTGGCAATGCCCACAACAACTGGTCCTATCACTGATGAACCCTTACTTGAACTGATAGGGGTGGTTTGGTCAATGCTTGAAAAACTCTTTATGTCAAAACACTTGGAAAATGGAGCATTATCTTTGGCAGCGTGCAGGGCGCTTTCGGAAGCAATTCATTCCTCGGGTATTATTTGTATAGATGAGAATATGCCCCATTTGGTAACGTTTATGTTTTTTCTATATGTTCTAGAAAAAATGTGTAGAAAATGCATAACTTAAATTTATCAAATTAGAGACCCAAAATTTTGTTATCCCGAAAAGATTTTAAAAATCCATTATAACTATCATATTAATGAACAGTTTACTTAAACACGGAACTTACGTTTATTAAATAAGAGACCAAAAATTTGGTAATCCCAATATCCCCTACCTGTGCCCGTTTAAACAGTTTCACTAAGTTTCAATTCTCAGCTTTTGAAATTTTGTAAACATGAGCAGGAAAAACAGAATAAAAGTCGTTGCCAAATGGGTCCTGGAATATTTCCTGTACTGTTTGTTCACTGTTTGCTTGGCAAAGCTGGAACTTGTTGCTTAAATGTAGTTGTGCAACTTGGATTTATCTTTTATGCAGGTCAACACTTCATAGCACTGTTACCAAAAATTTTGGATCGTCTCTCCGCGATTTTTGTGACATTTCAAACTCATGATTGCTACATTAAAACAGGTGAGCTGGTCACATAATAATTTTGGAAATTATATTATATCAACCAAAGCAAGAGATAAAAAGAAAGGCATCTCTGAAGAGGAGTTGAAAAGGGAAGTATATCAAATCCCACGTTGGGAAAACCAAAAAAATAAAAAAATAAAAAGACTTGTTGTGAAAGTTAAGTCCTCTAGTTTTTTATAAGTTGAGGGCTTAGTTTACAATTTCTTTTTATAGCTCTATTCCTAAAAGAATTACATACATTCTTCTGACCATCCAAACAAGTGGATACCAAAAAACTAACTTGGGCAAAAGGCTGTCCTGGTCACATTATATTGTGAATCATATTAGGGAGATTGAACTCAAATGATTATTGAAAGGCATAAGCTGATGGATATTAATACTGCCAAAGACTTTCAAATAACTTGTGGCATCTAGTTGGCTACATGTCATATGATCTTTCCTCCATTATTATGTTACTTGGGTAGTCATTTTATGAGTTAAATTTAGGATTTTGTTGACTTTCTTATAATCAATGGCCTCCTTTTATTTATTACTAGAGTGCAGCCCGTGCGATGTACAGGTTGTGTGTGTTATATTTTTTATATCATATTAATTTTAATTATTTTATTAAAGAAAATAATAATTTTTTATACATCTAGTATTTTTTTTTCCAGTTTTTTGTAATTTTATAAAAAATCGGATTTGATAAGATTTATACTATGATAATATTTATATGAAAAATTATTATCTATTTAGGTTAATTTTAGGTATGTGAAAATATGTATATAATAGTGCTTTACAAAAAAATGTCTATTTAGATTAGTTTTAAGGGGTGTGAAAATCTTATTATGATAATACTTCAAAAAATTAATATTGATAAGGATAATGTTTAGAAATTTATGGAGAATATTAGATTGGTAGGAATCAATTCCTAAAAATATTTTGATTCTTAAATAAAATTTTAGTAATTTCTATTAAATGATAAGTTATATTATATTTATGTGGAGTTATATATATATATATCTTGGGAATGTACATGATCTTATAGCAAATTTAATTAATAATTTCTACTATTGTAATTTGATTATATGTATATAATTTCCTCTTATGGTAATTTTAAAAAATCTTAACTTAGTGGCACATGTGTCAAGTAATTGTGGAGATATACAGTTGAAGGGGACAACTGTTATATACATAAGAAAATAAGAATACTAATATGTTAAAAAAATATTTTTGTAAATTTTTTTTTATATATTAATATTTTTTATTTATAGAAATAATTTTTTAAAAAATTTGATGTGACCCATTTTTATTTTGTATGAGAAATGATTTTTTAGTAGAAAATGAGAATCAAAAATAAAAATATTAAGAAATAGGTGAAACTACAAAAACCAAATATATATTGGTATGAACCTAACTTTTATTTTATTATTATTATTATTATTATTATTATTTTGTTTTTTTTTGTTGTTGTCTAGAAACACCACCCCTCTTCTCTCTCCCTCTGTCTCTGTCTTTGTTTTCTTGTTTTGTAAAATAGAAAAGAAGGGTGGTTTCGTGTTTGGTGAACAAAAACTCCAGCTGTTAAGCCATGGACTTCTACAGCAGTAAGATATTGGGCCCACTTGCCCCTTTGCTACCACTACACGTTCTTTCTCTTTGTTTTCTTAATTTATTATTCTTTCTTTTTTTCCCCAAGTTAAAACTTTGTCTCTATTATTCAGGATTCTTTAAAATATCCACTTTTCACTTACCATTCTTCTTCTTCTTCTTCTTGGTAATCTTTTTATATATGTTCTGCTTTTCTTTTTAATTTTGAAAAAGCAATTATATTACTTATGTAGATGAGCTGTTCAAATGAGCTCTGTTATTTTCATGCTTTCGTGTTAGGAGCAAGTTACCTTCTACAGAAGCCAGTGGCTTGGGAAAAATCACTTTGATCTCCAACATGATATCTTGTCTTGATTACATTTAGCTGATTACAAATTCTTGGGTTAAGTCTTGATTTCTTGTTGTTGTTATTGTGTGCTTCTAGGAACTTCTAATCATCCTATTAAGTGACGTGCAATCATCTCATCCCAACTTAAATTGTTAGGAAGAGACACATTATATTATTTATTATATTCAATAATTTCTCTCACTTGTTGTGGCATGTTTTTGAGTCAACAAGTGCAATTCAACTTTTTTTAATTGGGTAGTGGTGCGACTTGAACCCAATACCTTAGTATGCTCTGATTGATGTGCGGCTATAAAAGTTTAAGCTGTTAGGAGAGGCTCATTATATTATTTATTATATTCAATAGTTCCTCTCACTTGTGTCATATTTTTGAGTCAATAAGTACAATTCAACTTTTTTTAATTGGGTAGTGGTGCGACTTGAACCCAATACCTTAGTATGCTCTGATTGATGTGCGGCTATAAAAGTTTAAGCTGTTAGGAGAGGCATATTATATTATTTATTATATTCGATAGACTGCTGTAGTTAGTGTGTTACCCTTTATTTGACAAAGTAAATATTTTACGGTGTGCAAAACTAATAATTTTGCATTTGCCGCGTGGGTACCAATAACGATTTTGAAGGTAACAAAAGAACTTTAATAGGGAACTTTAAATGATTCCTGCTTAATTTGGGGTATCCTAGCCTAGATTGGCCTCTAGTTTTAGTTTCTTGCTTCTTTATGCTACGAGCTGCAAGATATGCCTATTTTACGAATTTTGTATCGATACCCAAACTTCATAAACAATATAATGTTTTTAAGTTTCTGAAATTTGATACTGCGTTGGAAATCTTGATATTATATGGGCAAAAATTTTGCGATTGCTTATTATATTCCGGTTGTGCTGTTTTTGCTATTGCAGTCAGTGAACTGCTCGTTCGTGGCATTTGACAAACTTTGTCATGCCTGTCTAAATTTCTAGCAGTGTCAAGATAGGCCAATTTTTGTGGAGATGAAGTGTTTCCCGTTCTCAAATGGAGATAAAAATGATGAACTGAAGACACCAAAGTCGATTTCTGTTCGCTCCTCAACTGAAGAAGAGATGGCGAAATCTGGTTCTGTATTCGATTCTCAGAATGCCTCGGAAGTAAGCACTGATTCTTCTGTGAGGATCTCGTATACATGTCTTTCTCACAGATCAACAAGTCTCAAAGTCTTCACATCTTGTGAGCTGAAGACAGCCACTAAAAACTTTAGCCGCTCGCTTATAATCGGCGAGGGAGGGTTTGGCGTTGTCTATAGAGGGGTTATACGTGATACTGAAGACTCAAATAAAAAAATCGATATTGCTGTCAAGCAACTGAGCAGAAGAGGGTTACAGGCAAGTTCTTTTTCCCATGGGTTATCAGATTATGATTGGTACTGGCTATGAACTTCTTTTCAGAAAACATACAAGGACACAAGAGGTGGTTAATTTAGTTATATAACTTTTATGTTATCGTTATGTTTGTATATCTGAGTGTATTAACTATGAAACATTGATTCACCTGTCTTTGTTTGCTCTTTTGTTACAACTTAAATTTAGTTGGCCCTTAGAGATCATCCAACTTATTATTTTTGTTATTGAATTTATTAAAACTGGAATGAATTTATGTCACAGGGGCACAAGGAATGGGTAACAGAAGTAAACGTACTGGGCGTTGTTGAACACCCCAATCTTGTAAAGCTTGTGGGATATTGTTCTGAAGATGACGAGAGAGGGATGCAACGGCTTTTGGTATACGAGTATATGCCTAACAGAAGTGTGCAAGATCATCTATCGAGCCGATTTCAGACCTCTCTGCCATGGATTACGCGGCTTAAAATAGCTCAAGATGCTGCTCGTGGTTTAGTGTATCTCCATGAAGGAATGGATTTCCAGGTAATCAATTTAATTATCCTTTATGCTATTGGTTTCCATTCCTGCAGACGGTTCTATTTTTACTAAATGTTCTATGCAAATTTTGAGCACCGATTGATCTGGCAATATCAATCTGGCAATACACAATTGCCAAATAATTTTATCTTTTTTTGAAAACAACACATCACATGAGAACTTCAATTCAAACAGAAACTTAAGAGTACTAAAGATCCCACAACTCCAAACCCACATAATCAACAACAAATTATTAACAACTGATAATAATTTATACAAAAAAATTTGATAACTTCAATATAGCAATGATACAAACACCTCATTATCTCCATCATTGGAATGGGAAATATCTAATCTCAGGCAACTGCCGAATTCTCCGAGTTTGTCCCTAACCCCCGGTTGCAGCTCCTTGCTGCAGAACTGGTTGTACTCGAGCGTGTCACCACTCGATTTCTTCACCTCCACCACAGAAAAAGACGGTGCCACCGAGAAAACGTCAGCTGCAATTGCCAACTTCCCCTTCCGACCCATCACCTCCCCCTGCAGCCTCACGCTGCTGTCGCCGCTCCTCTTGACGCTAAACTTCCCGTCCTTGGTCGCAACCTCCTCCAGCTTCGTTATCACGCTGCTCGCGGGTCTGGCCGTAGCAAACCTCATCTCCTTCTCCTCCCCCTTCTCCTCAAACAGCGGCGAGAGATCGAACCCTTGCGAGAGCGAGATGATGTGGAATGCGTTCATTGTCTCCTTCCCAGCTTCCTCCTTCGTCTCCTCGTGCTTCACATTTAAATCCTTCGGGATTGATTTCTTGAACCAGGATGATTCCATAATCTTGGAAGCAGTTATCCGGGTGCTCGGGTTCGGATCCAGTAGTTTCGTGATCAATCGTCGCGCTTCAGGGGAAAACCACGGTGGACACTTGAAGTCCCCTCGGTAAATCTTCCGGTACATCGCCACTAAATTCTCATCCTGGAAGGGTAAAAAACCAGCCAACAACACGTACAAGATCACACCGCAGGACCATATATCGGCTTTAGCCCCATCATATCTGTTGCACATAAATTTTAAAACTTAATCCGTATTTCCTACTAACAGGTTGCGCTTTTAGCATAATTGGAAAGCTTAATCGTACCCTTTCTTCCCCAAAACCTCTGGCGCCACGTAGGCAGGCGTCCCGCAAGTGGTGTGCAGCAGCCCATCTTGTCTGAGGTGGTCTGCGAAGGCGGACAATCCAAAATCAGCTACTTTCAGGTTCCCATCATCATCCAGCATCAAGTTCTCGGGCTTGAGGTCGCGGTGGTAGACCCCACGGCTGTGGCAGAAATCAACGGCTGAGATCAGCTGCTGGAAGTAGTGTCTCGCCACATCCTCCTTTAGCCGTCCTTTTGCTACCTTCGCAAAGAGCTCCCCGCCCCGCACGAGCTCCATCGCAAAGTATATCTTCGTCTTGCTCGCCATCACCTCGTGGAGCTCAACTATGTTCGGGTGCTTCACCATCTTCATAACCGCTATCTCTCTCTTCACCTGCTCCGTCATCCCAACCTTGATCACTTTCTCTTTCCCAACTACTTTCATCGCCACGCTCTTACCTACAGGACGGAGCCAATAATTGAAAACAGAAAGATTAACTACACATGAATATATTATCCCCTGAGTTTTCACATCGAGAGTTATTTGCAAAAGAAAATATGGAAAAGAAACTTCTTACTTCACAAACACAAACAGATGCTCCACAACACAAAAATTAATCACTACAGATGTCTTAACCCGGGAGCTGCAGAGCGCGGTGACATAAAACCCCTCAGAGCGAATCTTAACTGTTGGTTTTTAAATCAGTAACCCCTAAGAGATTAGGCGGGATTACTCTTTTAATCTCAATGGCTGATTTGATTTAAATACCAGTGGTCCAAATCTGCTATACTTTATAGTACCACTACTTTATTAGCCATTGTCTTTTTCTGTCTAAAATAAAACTATATACAAAAACAATTCATCCACAAAATATAAAATCTCTTGTTGTTGTTTTTTTATTTTTTGGTTAAATTATCGAATAAAAAGCCGTTTAGCGAACATGTAGCTCCGTCTCTGATTACCTGATAGGACGTTGCGAGCGAGGTACACCTTGGCAAAGGTCCCGTGCCCGAGCATGCGCCCGAGCTCGTATTTTCCGTTAAGCACGCCGTTACACTTCTCCTCTTTCTCCGTCATTTCTTTCAACTCTTAAGTAATAGTAAAACTAAACGAAAATAAATATAAATAAATAAATGGGGTGGGGAACCGGACAGTTCACCCGTCCTCGACGTGTTTCCGGTGGCAGGTGCGGCCGCCAGTGGATTTCTTAGCTCTTCCACCGGTTTCGGATTTAGTGTACAGTTGTCCGATCATCGCTATGCATTCCCTGAGTCCCTCTCTCTCTCTCGCTATCTCTCTCGATTTCTCGCTCTAGAGATGAGAGACCAGAATTGGGGTCTTAGCTTTCTCGGGAATGGATGGGTTGAGTTTGTATCTTTTCATCGCACGCACAAGTTGGCTAGTTGCTATATAGTCGTCGAATTACAATAATGGTACTCATAATTTTGGTGAATGTTCCTTGTTGTCCTAATTTTTTGATTGGACATATACTACTCAAAACTATATCGTCCACAGATAATTACGCACCCTGTTTTTTAGGACGTCCAGAAAATTCACATGTCTTTTTTAAGACGTACAAAAATAGTTAGAATCTTACTCTGGAAAGATTTATGTGGGTCAGTTAATATAATTTTCATTCTGGATTTTTCTTACCAATTTTGTCACATTCTCAGAAGTTGGAATCTTATTGAAAGTACAGTGACAAAAAAAAGAATTGTGTTTGAAGTTAGGGGACCATTTTTGTAATTACTACTATACAGTCGGGGACTCACGATCTTGGGCTTTGTGGTGGTCTAAATCGACGGCTGTGGTGAAGTGCAGAGTGTGTACGTGTCACGATCTGAGTGGGACCGAATTTGGAGTTTGTGAATAATTGGGTGACGAGGAAGCCACCTGTTAAAGAAATTAAATAGCATTTAACATTTTTTTATTAGCGAAATTAGTAAATGGCATTTAGTGTCATTCTGTGTGCCATGTATTTATATATATAATTATGTATAATTTTTTTTAAACTGTTATTTAGAATGTATCACACAGAATTTTTACGAATTCATATTTTCTTAAAAATTATATTGATATGGCACATGTTGATAGATAGTATATAAAAAAATTATGTATACTTATATGCATACAATCATAATTCTTTCTAAATTGTGAGTAATGAATATGTTTTCAAGGGAAGTGTTTATTTTATACTATGATGTGAAGGTAGTAGAATTTCCTATTTAAATTTGCTATAAACTTATCATACACGGGCAATATCAAGCCAAAATGTTAGGTACAGAAAGAAGACATCTAAAATGTATAATTTAAGTTGAATTCTGATGCATTTAAATGCCAATAAATGAATTTCTAATTTGATTATTGAAGCTAATTGATTTTTAATTTATTACATGTTTGGGGGTCAAATTGTGTGTTAATTGCCAATAAATTTATTTCCAAAATGGTTTCCACACGGATGCTGAATGGCATTGAATAAAATTTTTATAATTTCATAGTGCAGAAAGTTAATAGTATAAAAGATAGTAATCGTGCAATATTGTCATACGTTTTCGAAGTCATGTGGGAATAATTTCATGAATGTGTTATTTGGTCATAAAATTAGATAAGCAAGTTGGACAATTATGTAAGCCTACGAAAAACAGTTTGCATGTATAATAGTTGAATGAATAGACAAGTATAGTATGACAAGTCTATGTACTGGTTTTGGGTAGATGGTTCCATATCATGTGTAGAGTTAATTATCTATTTATTCACAAAAATAGAATTTTATAATAAAAAATTTAAATAATAATTTTATAATTTTATTTAAATTTTGTTATTTTTGTAGTGGAAAAGTTATTCCTAACCTTTTTACTTTTTATAAAAAATGTTAGTCACTCTTCTCTCTCATTTTGGTGTTTTGTGGTTTCCGTTTCAAATTATGGGCTGCCAGAGTAGATTATGTTATTCGGAGACAACTTTCTATTATTATATTATGTTTTTATAATTCAAAATTTGCATTCCTTCATTACATTAATTTTCTAGTGTTAGAGAACGCATTACTATTAAAATTATTAAAAATTGCATATACACGTCCACCGTGAATATTGACACACAGAGCTTATACATCAAATATATGAGACCCACTGAATTAACATCTTTAATACAAGTATTTAAATACGACTTGTATACTTATAAACGTCTGCTTCTATTTTTCTAGCTGTGTTTTTAGAATTAGTTTTAAAAATGTTTTAAAAAATTGTTTCTTCTTTTTCTATCATTGATTCTGATCATAACCTTAGTTATATTTTTTATACATACTTACTTTTATATTTTTACAATAAAAAGTATCGCTTTGTCAAATACTACAGTGCTTACTAAAATAATTTTTAAAATTTATTTACTAAATATTAAGATTATACCAGCTCTTAGAATTAACTTTCAAAAACAATTTTAAAAAACAAATTTTAAAAAGTAACGGAATTGCCAAATTGGGCTAATTGTGTCTCTTTAAGTTTTGTTTACATCAATACATGGACGAGACCCGTATTCCAAATTGAAATTTCAATTTCAATTTTCAAATGACCAATTTTTGTTATTTAAACTTCGGTTAATTTTGATCAAATAAATATTACAATTATATACAATCAACTAGTAGTAGTACGCAGACTGGCCACCAATGATTTGCTAATGCCGCAAAGAGATTTAATTTACTGGAAGATCGAATTAAAATCAAAAATTAAAAACTTTAAATTGAATCAATCTTTGTATGAATAAATTCAGAGACAAAGGTCATAATATTTTCCAAATAAAGGACAAAAATGGTCACAATTAGCATTGCTACGTCTCAAATCTTCATAAATACGGAGGCATGAACTGAAAGAAAAGAAAA
>MKEJ01013194.1:0-10404 GCA_001753735.1 Embelia ribes
TTGGGGGTGCTTTTTATGATTGCCCTTTTTTTTATTTTCTCTCAATCTCTTTTTCATGCTACCGGTTATGGTAAGTTGCAGGTTAGCCTCCCACATATGTGTGCCATGTAAGCGCTAAGTAAGCAACCATTGGCAAAATGATTGGATGAAATTCATTCTTGTACCTCCAGCAAATATTGATTCTTGTACAAAATTGACAACCATATCAAATATGGGAGTAATTGTGAGAGAAAGAGAGAGAGAAGTTTCTCAATATAGATGAGAATGTGAAGTGTTTGTATTTGAGCTGTAAGCAAATGCAAGTAAGGAGTGGTGAGTGGAACGGTGACGTAGCAGACCAAGGGCCAAGTTTGGGAGAGTTGATCATAGCTATTGACTCTCAGGATTTGAGGTCAACATGGGGAGCCACGTGGACCAATAGGACAGTGATAACTGTATTATATGAGACCCAAGTGTATTACACACGTATAGGGTCAAATGTTGACTGCTGAGTCAACTTACCAAATCAGCCACTTGCTTACAACCTGCTACCAATTGGGCCACTATAAAGTTGAGCCCAATCACTCAGTTCATTTTATTATCGAGCCATTATTGGACCAAACAAGACCAATAAGAGTATCTGTATTTTGGGCCTGCAACAGTCACAACTGAAATTAATTAGTAATAGTAGAGTTAGTTGTAAATAATCATCATGTAACTGAATCGTATGAGCATATGGGCTAGTAACTGTTTAGTTGTTAAACTCTTTACTGATATATAAAGGCAAGGGTGCTAATAGTTTTGTTTCATGTTGTCAAAATCTGTATTCACTTATTGAATTTGGAGGAAGAGTTCCCTCAAAGAAACTATCTTGTTTTGGCTCTACACTTTAGTTTCTAAAATTTAGAGTGTTACATTTGGTATCAAAGCACTTGAATCTTATACATCATAAACAATAGTAGATATAAGGTTAAAATCCAAACAAGAAGACCTGGTAGCTCAGAAAAGAAGGGAGGATGATTTTGAGAACAAGTTTGAGATGCTTTTGAGAGAAATTCAAAGCACAAGTCAGAAGTTAGAATCATTACCAGATGAAATTGAAGCTCAACAAATTCATAATCAGAATATGCAAATCATGGAAGTGTGGTAAATCAAAATTAGAACCCTAATCTTGTCAATCTTGATGAACATGTTAATGGAGAAGGTCTTATGTTAAGAATAATGGTTAGAAAACTCAAACTATCAGATTGCAATTTCTTGTTTTCAATGGTGATAAATATAAAGCATGGAAATTCAAATTAGAACAATACATTATCATGTATGAAAATCTGTCTAAATCTAAGAAATTAAGAGTTGCTTTTCATATGAAAGGAAAACCCTAATTTGGTACCAAGAAGGGGCCAATAATGGTAGTTTCACTTATTGGAATGGTTTAGCTACAAAAGTTAAGTTGAGATTTGAGGAATATATGATTTGAAATACTTTAGATCAATTTATTAAGTGTAAACAAACCGGAACTGTAGAGGAGTACAAGTCCAAATTTGAAGAGTTGAGTAATAAAGTAATAAGCATTAGTAATGGATATAGATTTGGAATTTTTATAGGAGGTTTGAAAGAGGAGATTTTTTCTGGAATAAAAATGTTATATCTTCCAATATTATGGCAGCCTATACTTTAGCAAAAATGCAAAAAGATAATCTAGAAATATTAAAGAAAGGGTTTGTTCAGTAAGAATTCTCAATCCCGCCGAATTAGTTCATATAACAAGGGGATAATATCAAATCATCAATCAAATTCCAGAAGCTGCTCAAGTTTTGTGTACATTACTAAGTCTGCTACACTACCAGACAAAACTAGAGAACCTTTGAAACAAATGAATGCAGGGCAAGAAGTTCCAAGATATAATCATGTTGAGATACAGGCTAGGAAGGCTAAGGGGTTGTGTTTCACATGTGATAAGAAATGGAACAACAAATATATATGCAAAAATCCCATATTGTTCATGCTAGATTCAACACATATATATGTAGAAAATAATGTGGCAGAAGCAGGAGTAGAGGTGGAAGAAACTAATTTGGATACAATTGGGGATAATGCTGAAATTTTAAAATGGCATTGAACTCACTCACTGGTATGCTTATAATACGTACAATATAAGCATGTGGCTATTTATGCAACAAGAAAGATAGTGTTTACGGTCTCATTCGTTCTGCAGTAAGATTTCTATTTGTAGAGGCTTTTTCAATATACATAGACACTTCGGTGTTCATTTAACATCTGAGGGTCACATTAGAAAAATGAGGGTGTTTTATGGTTATAATTTAGCAGAGGGACTAATATGAGACTCGAGGTAAAGCACAACAGGTTGAAAATTGTATTTAAACCCTATCTGCTATTACTCGTAACTTTCAGTTTACCTGCAAGAGCTCCGTTTTTCCGACTCTCTGAACCTCTATAGGCTTGTGAACGAATTGAGATTGTGTGATACAGACAGAAGTGCATATGGCTTGCAGAGACATGACTTCAAGAGTCTTCCATGTCATCTGAGTCTTTTCCCGATGATTTACCAACACGGCCGGACCCTCACTCCATACCACATGAGCCGAAGAGGCTCCACCCCAGTTCATCGAGCAACTCTCCACCTGGTAGAATGCGCCATTTTCACCTGACTTGTCAAGGGTTGCAATTTTTTCACACCCGGTTGGATGATCTGCAAGCATCTGGAATCAATATATTACCCTCTTGGAAACAAAATTTGAAGCCCGTTTTATAAGTTCCACGCTTGTAGCACATCGGGGACCAAATTCCCACCCAAACCCATTGAAGGACGCTGCACCAGTGGCACGTGTAACTATATAATTCTATGTTTTCAGTTAGTTTAAGACCTGATTTGAAAGCAATAAAAGAAAATCTAGAAAATAAAATCAGATCATTGCAGAGACTGCAAATGTAATAAAAATATCAAATGTGACATCAAGGTAATATGGAATTTTTTTCCCAAAAATACAAAAAAAAATTGTCTACATATTTTAGATTTACTAGAGGTACAGCAGAATGGGGTATGAATCTTTTCAAGACGAAGATTCCGTAGAAACAAAACCTGTCTTGCATGTTCAATCACAATTGTCCCAGATAAAACTGAAACCATCCATTTGCATATTCACCTTTGTTTTAGAGTAACTGCTTCCCAGTCCGATGGAGATATGAAACAGGTTTTACACTACACATTCAAGATTAAATAGAACTGGAAAGGAACGGATCATGGTAATCTTGATTAACATGCATATTCTATTGTTAAAAAAGATATGGAAAGAATCACACATCTTGATTTACACTAAACACTGCCAGAGATAGTGAGCTGCACCCATATTACAGCAACGGATTTTCTTATGGAAGCTGACATCAACCAGGAGAGTGGACAAGACAAACAAAAACTCGTTCAGGTTCAACTAACCCTTTTTAAACTTGAATGAAACTTTTTCTCGACCTATTGCCCGTTCAGGATTGGCTTCACTAGGTTCAGCTTCCGTCCATCCAGTCCCTTCAAGCTTAGGTTTTTTATGTTGGCCTTCGTCACATGAATCTAGGCATGGACCTTGCTGCCATTTACCATCTTCAACTGCACATCGCAGCTTGCCATTGTCCGTATTCATCTTTGGACTTTCATTGTCCTTCTTACGTAGCAAATACTGTATACAGAAAATAAGCCTAGGCGTCAAAATTTGACAGAACGAAGCATTATAGAAAATGCAATTGACGCATCATTAAATGATTGGCTAATCATATATATTATTCAGCAAACATATTATACCTCTTTCACAGCATCGGAAGTCCATGAAAATTTGCCAAGAAATATAGATTTATGAATAGCCATAGCCCTAAAATTTTAAAAACAAATTATCATGATCAAAAACATAATTTAACACAAATAAAGTATAAACATAGTTGATTTCCATACCTAGGGTTTGATCGCCAAACATTCACAAAAAACCAATGAAAGTGGGAACACGTGCAGTCAAAAGCATCATCAACTTTATCCAAAATTGAGTTGAGTGTTTCAAGAGGAAGATCATGAGCCTACAAGAATTAAAAGTTCATCAAATTATATAACATTTCAAAAATAGATTATTAAAATTGTAAATAAAAAAAATAACCAACTCCACCACCTTGGCATGATCATTATAATGTTGAGTGGTGTTCCTACTAATTTTAGAAACATGTCTGAAACCCTGCATCTTAGAATAGGTCGACAAAATTTCATCAGATGGACTCGTTTTGTTGAACTTCTTTTCAGATTCTTCCAAACCCATCCTTAAGCATGCTTTGACATCCTGGATTTTTTTACATTGCATTCCATTTTCCAAATTAAGCCTAACTTTTTCCAAAACATTTTCAAGGTGAACTTTCTCCATCGACTCATCATTTTCTTTAGCCTTTTTATGAGACCAATCAGTAATCATTACATCGACAAAAGAATTACGATCGATCCACTCTTTCCATGTAGAAGGATACAGCCTGAAATAATAATCAAGTTCACTAAGAACAGGACACGTATCAATAAAAAGGTATATTTCAGTGTTGCGCTTCAATTTTTCTTCAGGGGTATATACAAATGGGTCAAACAGAACGAATTCAGGGTCATTCAAGAAATTCCTGTTCCAAAAACAATAACAAAAAAAGTAATCAGATATTATTCAATCATAATTATATTTACTAATAACTGGAAGGAAATAATAAACTTTACATACAACAATTCTGAATCGACATTCCGTAGAAAATTCGTAATATCTGCTGGCGTTCCCACAAATGGGTGGTCAAACCTCGGACCAATCAACCCTGCCACATCTTTCATTAACGATACTAAATCTAATATAGAGCAGTTAACCATACCTGAAAATAAAAAATAAATTTTTTAATATTTAAATTATGAGCAATGACACAAGAAAACAAGTACAAAAACTATATAATCTACATATTTAAAACCATGTATAATTCATATACTCACCAAAGTCTTCGAATGAAGTCAACTCCAAAA
The DNA here is from genome assembly GCA_001753735.1 of Embelia ribes. Lineage (NCBI taxonomy): Eukaryota > Viridiplantae > Streptophyta > Magnoliopsida > Ericales > Primulaceae > Embelia > Embelia ribes. The sequence continues at coordinate 5,015 of MKEJ01013194.1, forward strand.
AAGCAACTTCATAATTTCCCTTCTCATCGACTATAACCGTGCAATTGCTTCGCAAATTTGGCACGGTTATGCCATAAGAAAACAGATAAAGCAATCCTCTCACGACCGAGGTAAATACTGAACGGTAAGTATCCATAATAAAAGGCATCCAGATTTTAGGTTTATTATTTTTTAATTTTAGTTTTGCAAACTCTTTTCTCTTGGAAACAAAAACAGAAAATATGGATGCGTAACGAATCTTAAAACACGTGGAAATAGAAAAAGATTTGTGCTTGAGAGCAAGGGGACCCTCAAAGATTGGGACGTATTTGGTAAAACCTAATTTTCCATAGTTTCTGTAAAACTTTTCAGCTTCTGTTATATTTTTGTGAAATTTAAAAATACATATTTTATCATTATATTTTCCAGAAAACATATCATTACATTTTCTAGATATCGGGGCCTGTTCAATGGAATAGGAAATGGAGAGTTTTCCAGTAGTGAAAAACATTGCACTGCAAAGCAAAACAAAAAAGCCTATTAGCAACAATACCAAAAGCCTTCACATCACAACTTACCGAAAAACTATTTACCAATCATCATATAAATAAGACTAAAGTTCCGTTCTCAAAGTGATTTTGAGTTAAAAATCAGTTTATCCCTTCATACAGAAACTGATGCAGCATATAATTATTAGGTTTTAAAAATGGTTCCTATTATAATACATGTGCAACTACACTGCACTAAATACGCTAATGTTTTCATTCCTACAGTTATTTTTTTTATAAAAAAAAAAAAAAAGAGTTGCTGTGATTTTGAGTTTAATTGCAAGTTCTATAAAGCCTTGGTTTATCCCTTCCTACAGAAACTGAAATGAAGCAGGTTTTAGGGTTTTGAAAATAGTTTGAAACACAAAAAAAGAGGCAAACATCATTTTTAATTCCCGAATCTAAATTACAATTTACCCCTTCGAATTGCCATATTTTGAAAATAATTCATAATAACCTCATTCAACAATCTCCCATTCGATTGAGAAGACTCTTCAAAATCTTCATAGCAAAGAATATTATTAGTTACAAATTACATATTAGTTACAAAACCTTCAAAGTCATCAAATCTAAGTTAATCAAATAATCATATTAATTAAATCTAACTACACAAATTGCTCAAGTAATTCTAATATATAATATATAATAACATATATATTAGTTACATACTAACAGAGAAAGATCTGATCTGGGTAACTGGGTTTGCACATGTATATTCAAATGCACATCAATATGACAATACATATAGAGAGAGAGAGTCACCGCACCGACAACTGAGCAACGAGATCCGGAGAGGAGCAGGAGAAAGAAGGTCCACCACGATCCGGAGAGGAGCTGGAGAGTGAAGATCCACCACGACCCGGAGGAGCAACGAGCGAACGAGGTTGGGCGGAGGCCGCTACTGAGGCCACAGGGTTGCAGAGCCACGGAGAGAGAGAGAGAGAGAGAGAGAGAGATGGCTAACTGGGCTTGGGCGGGTTAAACTGATAGTGGGGTGATCGTAGGGTTTGATATTTTTTTGGAATTATTAATAATTAAAAAGGGCAAGGGCATTTTCGCAAGGGTAATTGCCTCCCTTGCCCCCGGTCCCTGCTAATACGCACTATGAACTCATCAGATTGTTAACACAACCAAGCTAAAATTTGAGCTCGAGCTCGGTTCGTTTAGTTTCGACCCGAACTCAGAGCCGAATCTTCATCAAACCGAGTCCCAAAAGCCCACGAGCATTGAAGCACAATAAAGAATAATAAATTATTATTAATTAAAAAAAAAAAAACCATTAGCGAATAATAATTAAACCATTTAGCGGAAAATTTAAATTCAAAATATGATAAAAACCCAATCGATAAATTATTTATTGGAATTTTAGGAAAGACATTTTTAGGCATGCAACTTATAAACCAATGTGATGAGGGAAAAAAAAAAAAACCAACAAACAAGCATAACATATTACAACTCAAACCATCAATTATGAAAATCACAAAAGAGCCAAAAATTCAAAAATTCAAAACCATGAATTATGAAAATCTCAAAGGAGACACAAGAAAAGCCCAATTTGAGCACCACTCAAAAACAAAAAACAAAAAAAAAAAATCAAAGGAGACTTATTTGATGCAAGAACAAAAAATTATACCACTGAGATCAATGGATGAGAAGCCAAAAACTGAAAATCAAATCATCAAACCCGGAAAGGAGTTTCATGATTTGAGTTATAGTTAAGGCCTCTCTTGGATATTCAAGAAGTATGCTCAGATATTGGAGGTGAGATCACAAATGAGAGAGAGCAGATTTGATGGAGAGGAAGGGAAGATGGGGAAAGGTAGGCCTAATAAAGAAGTGGGAGGAAGAGTAAAAGTGTGGACGAGCACCAGTCCGTTTTAACTTATTGAAACCGTTCGTTTCACTTTGAAGTTTTTTACTTGTCCCCATTCGTCCACATGGCGTGGACCCAAAATGCGCTCATGTGGACCCAAAATGCATGTGACTACCATCTTTAACTATGATTGCATCGCCATATATTGGAAATGTTTTTATTTTTATTTTTACTTTTTATTATTATTATTATTATTATTAATTGATGATGTAAAATAAATATATGAACCAAGCTTCGGTTAATGCGTTGGGTGGTAATCTCAACTAAACAAATTCATTCATCCCCATCCCTCCATTATTATTACAGTTGTACTTAACCTATCTCCAACTACTAATATTAAAACCTCCTTATTTACGATGCTTTGAAAAAAAAATAATAACAATAACAAATGCAGCCAAGAAAATTATATCCTTAGTCATTTCTTTAGGCACACCAAGTTAACAAATGTTACATTATTCTTTATCTCAATGAATATCTTGCATTTTATTATCTGATGTGCGTAAAAAAAAAATTTGAAATTATTATTATTATTATTATTATACACAAAATGTAGTTTGATTTTTATGTTTAGCTATCATATTTTAGACCTCCAAAAATTGAAACATTTTAGTTTTGTATACTATAGGCACACCAAGTTAACAAATCTTACAAAACTAAAATATGATAGCTAAACATAAAATAATTTCAAATGTTATTAGCACGCACATCAGATAATTTCAAATGTTATTAGCTATCATATTTTAGACCTCCGAAAATTGAAACATTTTAGTTTTGTATACTTAAATCTCCTATTTTTATTGTCAAAATAAATAAAGATACACGTTGGGTTTATTTTCTTTGCCAGAGTTCTCCAATTGTATAGTAGATATTGTTTAGCAAATCTTCACATTATCTATCGTGATACTCCTTAAGTTTTATATTAAATATCATTTTAGAAAATATATTAAATATCACTTTAGTTAAAAAAAAAAAAAACATTTCATCACTTTAGAAACTATTGTTTTCATTATTAACTTTTTTTCAAATTACCACTGTTAACTACTCGATACATTAACTTATTTAGTATCTCAACAAAGATGAATATAACAAAATGTGAATATTTTTTTTATATAAATGATATTATTTATAAAAAATTGTAGTCATTTAATCCCAATACTTGTATTTTGCCCTTATTGATATCTCAATTATTAAGATTAAGTTGCAATGAAAGAGATGGTGTATGGGTCCAATGAAAGACGAGAGACTTTGTCGAATTTGCATTATTGATCTTTACTTTAAAATTAATAAATATATCCTAACGTGTCGCGTAGGAGAACAAAGCATGTGGTCCCTAAAGGACGCGAAATTATTTTTGTCAGTGCATTTGGGTCCATGCTTTAAATTTTATTAATTAAAATTAAAAATATTTAAAGAAAATCTAAAATTAACTTTTCTTGAGCTGTTGGTAAAATCAGAAGGGTAAATTACATTTTGTCCCGACGAGGTTTCTAACAATTTTCAGAAACCCCCCGCAAGGTTTCTGAAATTACGCTGTACCCCCTTAGTTTTGGTCGCCATTAAAAAATTCCCTTAAAATTTCCAGGACAAAGTGTTACTAAAATACCCTTTAAATAGTATATTTTGTATATTTTTTTTAATATAATTTTTTGTAAAAAAATTATTATTTACAAATATAATATACTTTAATTAAAGTGATTATCTTTTCTTTAATATTACCCAATATCAAGTTCTAAATTAATAATATTAGGAAATTAAGTGATGGTAATATGGTTCTTATATAACAAATCTAATTTCGATTATAAGTGGGGGCAAAGTGTAATTTTGAAACCTTTGGGGGCAATATGAAATTGTTAGAAATCTCATGGGGTAAAGTGTAACACACCCAAAATTTTATGTAATACTTTCCAAGTCCTTGATATGGAATAGAAAAACAAAATTTATATAATTATCATAGTATTAGCAAATTATAGTTTTAATAACACCATAAATGTGAAATTTATAATAATTACAATCACATTGGTGTCGCCCTTGAAAACAACTTGCAAGTAGTGGATGCTCATGTAATAAAAGTCAATATGAGATAAAATCTCCGAAAATTCAATAATTACACTTCCTGAGTGGTGTCAACTATAATTTTTTAATTTTAATAAAAAAAATAATAGATTTTTTATTCTGATATTATATTAAATTTATAATTATGATAATTATATTAATAAAACTCATCTATAAAATTAGTTTGTCAAAAAAAATATCCACCATGTATAAAAATTTCAAATTTATTATTAGTCTGTACTAGATAATATTTAATAATAAAATACCATAGCAATGGCCAACTAGCTGCCCACATAACCTCCCTCTCCCTCTCTCCCTCTCTCTCCCTCCCCTGTTTCTATTTAATCCCTTCCTCTGTTTCCAATCCACCTAAAAAACAAAAGCAAAGCCCAAATGAGAATCCAATTCATCCAATTTCTACTTCTAATTCTCACAGAGAATGCAGCAGTCTCCTCCTGTTTCTCTCCGGAACCCGTGAGAGAGATTGGAGTCCCCGCGGTGGGAGACCCCGGGATGAGGAGAGACGGGCTCAGAGTTGCGTTCGAAGCTTGGAACTTTTGTAATGAAGTTGGAGAAGAAGCTCCCCTTATGGGGAGCCCCAGAGCAGCTGATTGCTTTGATCTCAGCTCAAGTAAGCACAAATCCAGACATACAAGAAAGTACATTCACAAATTCGACCAAAATAGAAGTGGGTTTTTTTTTTTCCCGTCTCCAATTACTTTTGTTATTAATTTTTTTTAAGTAATGATATAGGTACCAATAACAATGGCAACTAAGTCGGGAGGATACGAGGGTGTTGAATGTCAATTAAAATTTTAAAGGGGATTTTAATTTTTTGAGAAATGTTACATCTATCCAAATTTTTTACTCGATTCTCTTACTTGCTGATATGACAATGAGAATATTTGAATGTGATTGATTTTTAATTATATTACATT
>MKEJ01013197.1:0-10544 GCA_001753735.1 Embelia ribes
GTATATGGGAGGACAATATATCCCAACTATTGAATGTGATGCCTGATGGTTGAGGTATGGTTAACTGTAGTTATATATTTATAGTTGAATGTTGTATAGTTATTTTCTATAAATTCATGTTATTATCGCATGTTATATTTTCATACATTTCTTCTTTCTTTAGAATTGTATACCAATTTTTGACTCATACCTGCTTGATAGATTTTTCTACTATTATTTTGCATGAAAATGCCAAGCAGAACCTGGGGGCTAGAAGTCATGAGAACCGTGGTTAGGATAGGTTGAAGGTCACTTGGGAATTGTAGGATTTACATTTATTTCAGTATTTTTACCTTTTCAGACAGTTGTAGGCCTACTAGCTGAGATAATGTAGATGTGTTTTCGTTTCATTTATTTTGAATATTGATATACGACCTGAAATATGATAATAGGCAAGTTGGATTGTAGTTATTATATATCGTCGAGCAGTTTTAATAATAAAGAAGGATTGTTAGTTATTTTATTTGTTTATATAATGTGAATGGGCGTAGTGACGTACTCGGAGTTGTTTGAAATTGCAGGACGTTACAGCTAGTACAAAGCACAAGGTTTACGACCATCTTGGGAGCTATAGGTTAATGGGTCTGACGGGTAGAAAGTCTTGAGTGATCTGCGTTTAGAAAATCGGATAGGCGTCTAGCATGCATCAATCCATGTTACATTTTTCTTATGCATGTTTTACCTTTTAAAACCTAGTAGCTTATAGTGGTAGATATCGACTCTTAGCTTTGTGTTAGACAGACAAGGGACATCTTGTAGGTCTAACATGAATCTTTATAATTGGACGAAGTTAGTGATTACCTATTTGGGATTTGCACTTATAATTCCCTTAGTTTACATAATGCGAATATGTGATTGATTATTTTATAATTTCTTTTGATTCAATAGATGGCTAGTAGAGGACATGGTGGCAGAGGACAAGGTCGTGAAGGTCGTGGCGAATAAAGTAGACATGGTGGTTGTAGTTAGGAGCAAGTAAATCCTTCCCAAGAGGCACTGGCTCACTCCGAAGAGGAGGTCACATTAGTGAGCATCCAAGAGAAGATTCCGGCAGTCCCTACACCTGTGGCAGGAGTAGTTGGGGTTGCTCCAGTACCCGTTCCAATAGACCTGCAACAGATAGCCACCATAACCTCACTGGCAGTCAGGACAGTGCTCGAGGCAATGGGGGTTCAGGAAAATAACAATCAGACAGTTGGGGCACAGGTCATGCAAGCACATAAGAAGATAATCAGAGCCAATGTGCCTATATTTTGTGGGTGTGCTGATGGGGAGGGAGCGGACACTTGGGTGTCTCTAACTTGAAGCACCATTTCCGGATGGTGAGGTTTACCGATAAGTCAGTAATTGCAAAGACAACACTGCAATTTCTACTAGATGAGACAGTCGAGTGGTGGAAGGGGTATGCTAAACTATATGAGATTGGGGAGATGGCATGGGATGGGTTTAAAGATGCTTTCCTGATCCAGTATTGCTCATAGTAGTACCAGGATGGCAAGGTGTGGGAATTCTTAAGTCTCACATAGGATTCTCAGACAGTAATGAGATATTCAACTGATTTAATGGCTTTGGCTAAATTCGTTAAGGCATATGTACCAATTGAGATGGACCGAGTGAAGAGGTTTGTGCAGGGGTTGAGTTCGTATATTCAATGGGTTGTAATCACAGTGGGACAGACCACGTATGATCGGACCATATAGAAGGCCAGCGAGCAGGAGGCTTTTGAACTACAAGAGAAAAAGGCATTAGATAAGAGGGGTTCTGAAAATGCGGGGCAGATTTAGGGATAGCAAAATAGGGGACCGATCGGGTGGTAGTTAGGAAAATCGGAAGAGAGGTTGGGATGATAGGGGTATGGTCTTTTAGGGGCAAGTAGTGCCAAATTTTGCAGCTCGTGGAGCGGGATCTGCTAGGTCGGGTCGAGGACCATACTTCAGATACCAGAAGGAACGCACACATTGTCCTACGATTTAGTGTAACCACTTTAGGGGTGATGGGGCATAAGAAAAGTATTTGTCTGGACAAGGATGCATAGACTCAACTCAGACGACATTGACTCAGCTAGACGGAGTGACACCACCAACACTTCTAGTCAGGACTGCCCAGTCGGGAGTAGTGACTGATTGGAGAGGACAATAGGGGAGTGGGGGCCAAGTTGCTACTTCCACATCAACGTTAGTAGCACCGATGTGCCTATATGCTCTTCAGGAGGTCCTTGCCACTTCGCTAAAGGCTTTTGTTATCCGAGGCACACTGCTATTTCATTCATCTTGTGCACATGTTCTGTTTGATACCGGGCATCCCGATCTTTTGTGGCTGCGGGATTAGTTCAATCATTGAGGTTGAAGCAAAACTATTTAGATTCTAGTATGTTAGTTGGTACTCCATTAAGTATGGTAGTTTCGAGGTTTCTATGCCATCGTTGATTCATTTTTATTTCTGAACACAAGTTCGAGTGTGATCTGATCATTCTGGACATGTTTGGATTCGATATTATTATAGGTATGGAATGGTTGTCGGCCAATCATGTTATGATCAAGTGTGACCGTCGTCAGGTTACACTATTTCCTAAGGAGGAGTTGGTCATTCGATATGTAAGTGACCTAAACATCCTTTATCCATTTACGGGATCAGCTAAGGACACCTTTAGCTACATTCTGGTGAATCTTTCTATTGCGGAGATTGTGGAGATACATAATGAGTTACCCCCAGTTGTTTACAATTTTCCTGATGTGTTTTCTGAGGATCTTAATGGCTTGCAACCACTTCATGAGGTGGAATTCACTATAGACCTCTTCCCGGGTACGAGGCCTATCTTTGTAATATCGTACCATATGGCTCCTGTTGAGATGGATGAAATGAGGACATATATAATTGATTTACAAAATAAAGGGTTCATCCATTTGAGTACATCGCCATGGCGTGCATTGACACTTTTTGTAGAGAAAAAGGATGGATTAATGAAAACGTGTATTAATTAAAGGAAGTTGAACTGAGTCATGATCAAGAACAAGTATCAGATGCCGAGGATAGATTGTTTATTTGACCAGTTGAAGGGGTCAAAGTATTTCTTGAATATTGATATTCACTCAGGGTACCATTAATTAATAATCCGAGAGGAGGATATTGAGAAGACTACTTTCGGGACTTGGTATGGGCATTACTTATTCTTGGTTATACCCTTTGGATTGACGACCACTCCAACAGTATTTATGGACCTAGTGAATAGGGTATTCCAGGAATACCTAGATTGGTTCGTTATTATTTTTATAGATGACATTCTAGTGTACTCGAGGACTGAGGAAGAACACCAGGAGCAGAGGGTAGCTATATTATAGAAGCATCAATTGTATGCGAAATTGTTGAAGTGTGTGTTCTGGCTTTAAGAAGTGAAGTTTTTTGGGCATGTTATGATAGCCAAAGGGATAACAGTTGATTCGTCTAAGGTTGAGGCGGTATTAAATTGGGAACAACCCAAGAACGTCTTCGAGATTCATAGTTTTTAGGGCTAACAAATTACTACAGGAAGTTCGTGAAGAAGTTCGTAAATGACTTTTCTATGATAACATCCTCTATGATCCGCCTTACATGCAAAGGGGTCAAATTTGAATAGGACACTAAGTGTGAGGAGTCATTACAAAGCTAAAGGAACTATTGACCACGACTCTGGGGTTGATCATTCTGGAAAGGGGAATGGGATATACGACATAATGTGACGCATTGAAGGAAGGCATGGGATGCATTCTGATGCAGATAGAGAGGGTAATTGCATTTGATTCTAGACAACTACAGGCAGATGGGAAAAACTACCCAACACATGATATGTAACTGGAAGCAGTGGTATTTGGGTTTAAGATTTGGAGACACTATCTGTATGGAGAAAAGTTCAAGGTCTTTTCCAATTTTAAGAGCCTCAAGTACATCTGCATGCAACTAGATTTGAACATGAGGCAGAAATGGTGGATGGAATACTTGGAGTAGTATAACTTTGATCTCTCGTATCATCCGAGAAAGGTGAATGCGGTAGCTAATACATTGAGTCGCAAGACTCGCTGTACTCTAACATATCTTATTTACAATGAATAAGATGCTATGAGAACTTTCAATGAATTTGGGTAGGAGTTCATTGATGAGTTCATTGATGGTGGGGAACGGGTTACATTGAGTGTTATGCTTGTACAACCCCAGCTAGTTGAAAGAGTAGTTGAATCCCAACGGGGTAATGTGCAGTCATAAAAGTTCAATGCTAGAGCACAAAGTGGGGAATCCTGAGTCTGGACAATTGGGGACTACAAGAAGTTTGAGATACCAAGGACGTTTATATGTGCTGAAGTCAATAAGAGAAGAGGTATTAAGAGAATTGCACCAGTCATGCTTAGCAGTGCACCCGGGAGGGAACAAGAAGTATCATGATTTAAGTTACATATATTAGTGGCCAAGTTTTAGAAAGGACATTGCTCAATTTGTAGTATGGTATTTGAAGTGCCAATAGATTGAAGGAGACAAGAAGAAGATGGGATGCAACCACTCAAGGTACCGAAGTGGAAGTGAGAACAAATCACGATGGACTTTGTGAGCAGATTACCAAGGTCGAGGGGAAGAAAGGACACTATATGGGTAATCGTTGGTAGGTTGATAAAATCAGCCCATTTCTTACCTATACGATGGAACTGAAGTATTTGCGCGATTATATTGAAGGAAATCCTTCAGTTGCATGGCGCACCTTATACCATTGTATCTGATTGAGATATGAGGTTTATATCACAGTTTTGAGAAGGTATGCAGTATGCCATGGGTAGGAGGTTAACGAAGGCTACTACCTACTATCCTCAGACAAATGGGCCAATAAAGAGGACTATTCTGACATTAGAGGACATGTTGATAGCATGTGTGCTTGATTTTAGGAGAAGTTGAACAGATCATTTCACCTAGCCAAGTTTGCATATAACCACTATAACCACTCTAGTAGCGGGATGGCACCATTCGAGGTATTATATGGTCGACCATGTAGATCTTTGATATGTTGGATGGAGTTTGGACAATCATTATTGTTGAGGCCGGATGTTGTTCAACAAATGTTGAAAGTGGTGAATGTGATCAGAAAGAGGTTGGTGATGACGCAAAGTTGTCAGAAGAGCTACGCCGACAAGAAGAAGCATCCATTATCCTTTAAAGATGGAGACCATGTATTCCTCAATATCTCACCTTGGAAATGGGTAATAAAATTTTGTAAGAAGGGTAAGTTGTTGCCGAGATTTGTGGTACCGTTTCAGATAATCGAGAACGTAAGGAAACTGGCTTATCGTTTAGCTTTGCCACCGCAGCTAAAGAATGTACACCCAGTCTTTCATGTGTCGATATTATGAAAGTACAAGCCATATCCATCTCACGTGATTGACTATTCTGATTTGATGGTGGAAGAAGATGTGACAAGGTGCTACTAGGGAAGGTGATTCCTTTGGTACTGGTGCTTTGGTTATATCACGGTATATGGGAACAAACTTGAGAGCATGAAAAGGAGATGCATAACAAGTTTCCAGAGCTATTTACAGTTATTACTTAAATTTCGGGGATGAAAACTTTCTTTTTCGAGGGGTGAACTGTAAGGCCCAATATACTATAGGGACTAAAGTTGTAATAAACTGAAAGTGAAAGGGAAAGATAATTACCTATCCCTTCCCTTTCATTTTATCTTACGTTCTTTTTACAATATACATTAATAGAAAGGGAGGAAGGGAGAAGATATCAACTTGTAAGAATTGCTCAATCAAGAAGAGGAAAAGGCAAAGAGAAAAACTGATTGCAGATTCAAACTCCTCATCTCGTCCTTGTCGTTTTAACATAAGTATTATCTACAAACTCTTAAGGTCGTTCATACCCATAATTGTTCTAATTCATTAAAATTGAAGCTTTATGATGAATTATTGAGTAGATAATTGTTAGTAATCCGAACTATCGTTCAATTTTGATTTTAAGTTTATGGTCAGGTTGAAAAGCCATAGGAGAAGAGTTAGGGTTGAATTTTCAAGCTTTTTGAGGGAAATCAAACATTTTCGTATAAGGTATGTTGCGGAAACCTTATAACAATTCTATAGAAAATCCTGTATGAATTGGGTTGTGGGTGTGGTGGAAAAACTGTATGAAAGTTTGTTTTACAGACTATTGTTCGCCTTTCACGGGGGCTGCTATAATTGGGCAGCCATTCGAATAGTGTCTGGGGACCATTTGAATGATGTGTTTGGCCCGTTCGAACCATATCACCATTAGAACGGTAGTGTGGGACTGTTCAAACAGTTTACTGCAGAACAGTCAGAACTGAATTCCTTTAATTGGAAGAAGGAACAATACTTTCATGTTTAATCCTAATTAAACACTAGAAATTGATCGTAAATGGATGTTACATGGTTGGGATTGTGTTAGAACTAAATGACATAATTAAACTAATAATATGATTGCGTGTCTTATTTGTTGGATTGTGCGTTTGCATGGCTGTGATAGAATTGGGGAGTATAATCGTTTACCCTGTATTCATATGTTGTAAGTTGTAGTGGTTGTTGGCATACGGAGGAATGTATATTCTGTAGTGGATGTGGCATGGAGAGTAACGTATATTCCGCGATAGTCGTAATACATGGATGAATGTATATTCTGTGGCGGTTGTGGCACATGGAGTCCATGTTGGTCGTATCTTGTGAGTACTCGTGTCTTAACCTTAAAAGTGGTCAATGGTCTCGAAAACAATATTTTCGAGTGCTCGATTGTATGTGGGAGGATAGTATATCCCGGCGATTGGATGTAATGCCTAGTAGATGGTTGAGATGTGATTAGCTGTAGCGATATATTTCAGTTGAATTTTGTATAGGGGTGTCAAAACAGCCCACGGCCCATGGCCAGTTCGGCCTATCAGACTTTGGGCCTACCCACGGCCAGTTTTGGGAGGGCCAAGGACTGACAATTTTTAATTTTTGGGTCCACAGGGGCCCATTTAGGCCCATTTATAAGCTAGCGGGCCATGCCCATTTAGGCCAATTTATAAGCCCATAGGCCATGCCAAAAAGCCCGTTTAGGGCCTATTTTAAATTTTAATATATATTATTATTAAAGATATATCTTATGAAAATTACATATGTGTAGTATATATTTTAAACTTGTAGATGTACTCTTACGAAAATGTTATATACATAATTATTACACTATGAGTATTAAAAATTTTAACAATATGTATAGTGATTTGACAGATTTGTGAATGTTACTTATCTAATATTTTTTTTTATAGAGTTGTTGGTTTTTAATTTTTGTTCATAATCTTAATTGTAATGTTAGTTTTTTATTCATAATTTTTATTTAGATTGTTAATTGTAATGTTAGTTTTTTATTCATATTTTTATTCATAATGTTAGTTTTTATAGAGTTGTTAGTTTTTAATTTGATAGATTTGTGAAAGTTACTTAATGAAATCCAAATATGTCACTTTTAATTTTAACAACAAAAATGCTACATGTTGAAAAATAAAATGTTTCTATGAAGATTTGAATCTAGGACAATGAATCTAACTAGTGCACTTTTCCAATCTGAAATTTTTTTAACAAAATGATAAGATAGGCTTATTAAATATAGATTTTTCTTTTAATTAAATATATTAATTTTTCAAGAAAAACTTTACTTTAACTTAATTTTTCAGGAAAAAAAAACAACCTTAATTTCTAAAAAATCCAAACTCATATTTATTTATTTTTAAATTAAAAAAAAATTAATTCACTGGCCTGCTTGGCCCAGACCGTCAACAAACGGGTCATGGGCGGACCGTTAGCCAAACATTTTGTGAAATGGCCCGTTTGACACCACTAATATTGTATAGTATTTTTTTTGTAAATTCATATTGTTATTGCGTAATATATTTTCATACATTTTTCTTTTCTTTATAATTGTATACCAGTTTCTAACACGTGCCTTCTTGGTGGGCTTTTTTACTATTGTTTTGCATGAAAATGCCAAGCAGAACTTAGAAATGTTAGTCATCAGAACCGTGATTAGGACCTATTGAAACTCATTTGGGGATTGTCGGATTTACATTTATTTTAGGATTTTTAACTTTTCAGACAGTTGTATGCCTACGGGCCGAGATGATGTAGGATGTATATATTTTGAATATTGATGGCTAGAAATATGATAATAAGGCTGGTTAAATTGTGGTTGTTTTATATATCATCAGAGCAGTTTTAATAATAAAGTAGGATTGTTAGTTGTTTTATTTGTTTATATGATGCGGATGGGCATGGTGACGTACTCAGGGTTGCTTGAAATTCCGGAGTGTTATAGTTTAAGAGCCGGTTGAGCTTGTTAAAAAATTATTATTAACTGTTGATTTGACTTCACCCAATTATCTGTACTTGTGTTTTTTCGAGATTTGGCTAGTTTCCAAGTAAGGGGAGTGTTAAAGTGTATCTTACATTAATTAGTTATAATATTAATTACTAGTAATTTGTTTGTTATAATTGTAAATTTCAATGGATTTGTCCAATTGTTAAGCCATGCTTCCGTCATATTTCTGGAAAAAAACATGCTTTCTTGTAATTTTTTTATATGAAATAATTAATATGATAAAATTAATAATTTATTATGATCGCTCCAAAATATCTTTGAAGATAAAAATAAGTATGAGCTTTTCTTTGTACCAGATTTTGTTCAGAATATAGCTTTTACAAAATTAAAATAAACATATTTTGAAGGACACTTTAACGATCATCATAAATTGCATAGTTTAATCGTGTTTATTATTTTAGCAAAATAATTACAAAAATCATATTTTATTAAAACGTGATGGAAATATGACCGTATAAAGTGGACATTAATCTAATCCTCTCTTTACCAAATGCAATAACATATTCACAAAAATAGGAAAATGAAGCCAAAACGGGTACGTTTTCTTTCTTTGACTTGTCCTTTTATTAACTGCCAACTGATTATGATGCAATGAGTACAGGTTTATAAAATGAGTTTGACCATGACAAGATGTCTAACACCATTGGTTACCAACAAAAATAAAAAAGAGAAGATGCGGGATGTCCGACAGTTGAACCATTAATTTTTAAAATTAATTATTGACATTAAATTTATAAATTTTAAAAAAATAACAATGAAAAAAATCTTATGATAATTTATTTATTTATTATTGGCATTAGTTTTCATTTACCTCATTTTATATTAAAACCAACTTGCAATTAATTATGTAATAATCTATACATGCATGTGAGAAGAGGAAAAGTCACACCAAAATATTACTCCTACCCATTTAATTAAACGGTAAATTACACTTTGCCTCATAATGTTTTTGAATATTTCAAAATGCCCAAGTATCTGAAATTACATTTTCTCCCAAATTGCAATACAAGTTTGACATATGTACATGGAAATATTATATTACAACATATTTTATTCAGTTTGAAGCTAATCAATGATTTATTTTATACAATTTATTTAAGATATTAAAAATAAAAGAATAGGTGCTAGTTAAGGAGAGTTTTGATAAATTTAAAATTACTTATCATATTCAATGTGACTTTTATTTTCCTCCCATTTTTGTAGTGCAAATATTATATAAATTTATAAGGAAATACTGTAATTTGAGAAACCATATGTGATATTCAAAAAGAGTAGTGCTATAAAAAAAACCACAAAACATATCCAAAAAAATTTGTCCGCACTATTATATGAAAATGAAGTATGATACATGATAAGTGATTTGTCCTAAATTAGTAATAAATTACGACAGATGATCATCTGCTTTAGCGGTAAGCATTTTATAGCATTCATACTAGCATTTCTTATATAATTTTTATATTTAAAAAAATTAACATTTTAGAAATCGCCAATGTAAGTTTTTCAATAGATTTTTAAAAATTATTAAGATAATTAGATATATGTAAAAAAAATCTTAATCCAAACCATAATTTTGATAAATTGAAATTTATATATTTTAATGGAGAAATTATGAATACTGTATATTTTTTAAAATTTTAGAAATACTAGAAGAAATTGAGTTTTTAAAAAGACTGGTGTTACAACATTCCCACCACTATTTCTAAAGAGCTTTTCTCTCTCATTTGATATCTCATTTGAGAAATGAAAAGAGAGAAATGTGTTACAACTGTATTTTTATATTTTTAGAAAGCTTTTCAAAATTGTTACAGAAGATTTATTAATGAAAAAATCTACTATTCACAATTTTTTTATTAAAAAATTATTTTTTTATTTTATTATATGGCATATAATTATTATAATAATTTTTTTAAATTTTATAAAAATACTAATGTAAAAAAATTTTAAAATAATATTTTTAGAAAGTAATATATATAAATTAAATTAGAAAGACAAAGCTTGATGTACATCATTTTCTTATTAGTAAATAATGAGAAAGCTGATAGGGTCAAAGTGTAATTTATATAATTTGAATAGAATCATAAATTCAGAATTTCCTTCTCCCTCACCTCTCTCTCTCTCTCTCT